>SNQJ01S0053442.1:40162-61130 GCA_010110895.2 Picea sitchensis | reverse complement strand
CCCTCTTCCTTAGTGACCTCTTCTTCTTCCTCCGCCTCTCCCTTTGCTGAAGGAGAATTGAGTTTTGAAAGCATTGGATATTGACTCATCTGTAAGATGCACTCTGGTCTCATGTGTCAACAGAGAACCAATTAGTTCCTCTGTTGAAAATCTTGATAGATCCTTGGATTCAAGGATTGCTGTGACAACCATTTCAAATTTCTTGGGTAAACTTCTGAGGATTTTATCAACAATGCGTTGATCAGTGATGGCTTCTCCAGTCAATCGGAACTGGTTCACGATTCCCATGACTCTAGTCATGAACTGATCCACATTTTCAGACTCTGTCATCCTTAGAGTCTCGAATTGCGTCCTCAAAGTCTACAGTTTAACTATTTTGACCCTGTCATTTCCTTGGTAGGAAGATTTAAGAATATCCCAGGCCTGTTTGGAAGTACCAACGCCTGTGATTTTTGAGAAAATTGAGTCATCCACAGAATTCTGAATCCAGAATTTCGATTTATTTTCTTTGGTCCTCAGTGTTTCCTGAGAAATTCGCTGTGGATTATTCATGGCAGACAGGGCTGCTGGATCTGGTTCCACATATCCAAGATCCACTGATTCCCAACACTCTTGTTCTTGCAAGAATGATCTCATCCGAAGAGACCAAAATTCGTAATTCTTTCCCAGAAGAATCGGACCCTGAGTTGGTCCTAAGCTATTAGACGACGCCATACAAAAAAAAAATTTGCAGAAAAAATAGAGGGAAATTTCATATTTACCTCCAATCGTCAATTTACCGATTTGTCAATGGCCGAAAAGAGCTTATCGGCCTTGAATTGTCCTATGTCACCTCTTAATGTGGCCACGCATCTTGATGGTAAAGCGCTACGGGCTTTTCCCATTCTTTGTCTTTTAAATCGCTGAAATGCGAAAAATTGCCTTTGGACAATTCAACGGTCCAGATCTTGTGTGATCTAATGGTCCAGATCTTATCAGGATATCGCGAATCAGGATTTCGTGAGTTCTGATGACGAGTTCATCTGACTCCTCGATTCCCCGATCTCTGATTTACGAATGGCGTTGTCCTTTCGACACTTTTCCCGATTGCTTCGATCTATGCCACGCATCCTCCTATGATGGACAGACCTGATCCCTTCTCGCGAAATCGAGACTTCAAATGCACCGGACGTCTCATCGTTAGGATCCGCGATTTTTCGAATCCCGTAATGCCGATGGACTTGATTCCCGCCACGCGTCCCAACAGATGGACGACTCAAATCTGCGTCGGCGATTTCACTATGGAGATGTCCGATCCCGCGATTTGATGAGANTTTCCTTTTCGGGACTTTTCCCGAGTCCTCAGATTTACGCCACGCGTCCTTGAAAGATGGGCAGTCCTGGTTCAACCTCGGTATATCATGACTTGCGATGCTCCATTGACAAAATTTCTCTGTCAACTTGAAACCTCAAATGCCGAAACGCCGACGGTTTCCTCGATGTTCGCCACGTGTCCGGTAAAATGGACGGTTGAGACTTTATATTTATTTCGCGTATCACGATTTCGCGAGTTTCGAAGTCTTGTTGCGACGGTCCTTAAAACCGCAAACTCCGATATGCCTATGTGACGATGCGTTGATCTGCTACCACCTGTCCTCTAAGATGGATGGTTGTGATCTTATCGCGATATCGTGAATCACGATTTCGTGAGTTTCGCCATGGAGTGTCTTTTGTCAATGAGACCTCTGATTTCCCAAACTCCGAAATGTCGATGGAGTGATGGCCTGGATCTGCTGCCACCTGTCCTCTGAGGTGAACGGCTCACAGGTCCTCTCAGGATTTCACGATATCGCGTATTGGAGTTTTTGGAGTGCAATTGTCTTTCCGCATCCAACTCCCAATTACCAATTTTGTGATGGAATAGGATCTCGCCATTTGTCTCTTGATGGACGATTCATATGATGTCGGGACTTCGCGACTGCACAAGTTGAGATTTCTCCTGTGCACTTTAGAGGACTATACCTCGTGCACCTTCTCGTTGATCCAATGGTTGTCGATCCTTTGCGCAAGACCTGATGGCTTAAATTCTTTTGCCTTTTCCGCGCTCTCCTCGTCCCTTCTGGACTAGTTTCCCTCTCTTGATCCATTTGCAGGACGAATCTTACGGCCTCAGTGGCTGTTCTTTCACCTGAGACGCGTTCTTTACTGCTGTGGAAGAAAGATTCGTGAATCTTTCAAAGATTTGAAAGAATTTCACGAGCTCTTTGTTTTCTTCTAC
Source organism: Picea sitchensis (assembly GCA_010110895.2). Taxonomy (NCBI): domain Eukaryota; kingdom Viridiplantae; phylum Streptophyta; class Pinopsida; order Pinales; family Pinaceae; genus Picea; species Picea sitchensis. The sequence goes on along the minus strand of SNQJ01S0053442.1, from coordinate 58,873 downwards.
AATCTTTGACAGATTTGAGAGATTTCCAAAAATCTTTAAACGATTGTGCCTTCTGCAGCAATATTTAACAGTTTTGAATGAATTCTTCAAGTTCTTTAAACGTTCTTTCGTTCTGCAGCTCTTCTGCGTCAATCTTTGACGATTCTTGAAAAATTACAAGAATCTATACTGTTTCTTCTTCTGCGTTCTCTTCGTCCTGGATCTTTCGAGCGTTGTACGCTCTGCTTCCTTTGCAAGCTTCCTACGTTGATCTTTTGAACGTAAGATGGTCTGCGTCCTCGTGGAAGTTTCCTGCGAGGATATTTCGAGAGTATGACGGACGGCTCTCAAAACCTTGTGAAAGAGACTGTGTCGTGTGCTCTCAAGATCTGTGAAGCTCTGCGCTGTGTGGATCGAGTTGCTCTCCGGACTGTGTGAAGAGGCTTACTGCTGAAGCTCTAATACCATGATAAATTGTGAAGCAAAGAGAAATGCAGAGAGAAAAGAATAGAACAGTATATTGAAAATGTATGAAGAAGAGTACAAAAACGAAGTTCTGAAGAAGTTATGAGCAGATACAATGTAAAAGGAAATAGCTGAGCTAAATAGGCTCAAGCAAGACAAAAATAGAAAGTACAACTGTCCAGCTGGCAATGTACAGTCAGACTGTTGAGGTTACATTATATTTAACAAGTGGAACCAGGCTCTAATAATCGCCACCGACGCGTAGCAGTTAGTTTAGTGAACTTAGTATATTTGCAACTTTTGCAAGGAGCCTAACTTAATCTGATTGGCACTTAGTTGTCTCTATGCATACATTAATGAAGGTCTTTCTCAAATCGTGGGCATTATTTTTATAGGTTTGTGAAGCTTGTCAGCGTTATCCACTAGAGGTTTCACCATATAAATCTCTTGTGATTTGATAAAGATAGAAAATGTTGTTTCCATATTTCCATAACTCAACTGCGTATGTTTGGTAGCGTATTTTTTTAACGTACTACATAAGTATCGCATTGATAATAGGCTTCTCAACACTACTTTATAATCACGGAGCATAGCATTCTATCCTTTCGCTCCCCTTTACAGGCACCATAGTCCACAGAGATCCCTAATTTCACAGTTTGGCCACGGTAGGATTTGGCATTGAAAATTGATGAGATGTTCCCAAGCGATTCCTTTCAGTGATAAGTATGCTTATCAAAAAATAATAAATGGTAGTTTCATGTAGTGAGTTCAGTTTCCACACAGCAAAACTAGTTCAAGTGCTGGTTGATATGGTATTTCCTTTTTCTATCAACCTCAATTATTTCTCAAGAACTCATAAAGTATTACTCATGGCTTATTTCTATTGACAACTTCCGGAGTAATCAGTTTTTTGATTAAAAATATGCAATATACTTGTAAGATTTAATTTAATAATAAAAAGTTAATCCTTATGACACCTGATTAATCCTTATTAACTTGCTTACCACATATAAATTATGGCAGGGGCAAGATGGCAGCTGCTCTCGGCGTTCATAAGCCAGGGGTTAAGTGGCTGGGCTTGTTACCTATAAATAGGTAAATCGAATATCAGGGAACCAAGTGTTCATGCTATTTGTCGGCACCAACCATTCGTGATGCGAATGCCAAAATATCTTTCGACTCTAATTTCGTCGACCGAGGTTTTGAGGGATTGTTGGGTTGTCCAGGAGCTGCAGCCAGGTTCATCTTTGGCGGTCTGAAATAGAATCCATGGCAACTTTTTGGAATTCATTTTAACATTTGTTTTTTTATTTATGTATTATTTTGATTTATTTATTTATAATAATAATAATAATTCATTTTTAAGGTTACGTCCAGAGCTGCAGCCAGGTTTATTTTTGGCGGTTTGAAATAGAATCTATGGCAACTTTTTGGAATTCTTTTTCTTTATTGTAACAATTTTTTTATTTATGTATTATTTTGATTTATTTATTTATAATAATAATAATTTATTTTTAAAGTTACTGTCAAGTCAGATATCAAATTGATATATGAGATATAAACATTTTTTTGATTTTTTATTTTATTTTGGATTGCCCCACCCTAACATTCCACTTTATTTCTATTGTTAATAAAGATTTTGAAACATCAGTTGCCGCAAATACTTTTATTTCATTATCAGTTGCCACAAATGTTTCTATTCACTTTCATTATCAGTTGTCGCAAATGTTTCTATTCAAATATGCTTTGCAACCTTGTAATAGAAGAGCCTCAAAAATTTTAAGATCACCATCAAAACCAGACATTAATTTGGTTGAAACCCTTTTGTTTAAAGCCCACTCAAATTGTATGGTTTCTCTGTTGAATAAATTATAGAAAAATGTCTTTCAACACCATAAAGATTGATGTATCTGCCCTACAATCCGTTTACGATCGAATTTGTTTCTTCTATCATAATTTATTTTAAAGGTATTTTGAGTAAGACCCTGGAGATTTTAAGGCTGACCTTGGACAATAGCTTACATTAACTGTCGATAACCAAAGTGAACCTGGGCGAGAAGAGACCCCTTCTATTGTTACTCTGATCAGTATCCAATCCATAATGTTTATAAGTGCTCAAAGGTTTGGACAGCTACCATTTTCAATCGGGCCATTTTCAATTTACCATTCAAATGTTTTAAGGTACAGGGACAAGAGAGGCTCGATGTCAAAGGCAAGTTAAATTTAAAAATCTAATTGGGCTGAGCCTCCATTATTTTATTTAATATAGTCATATCATGAAACTTGGATAAAGTTCATCAAACTAAAGTTATAGAAATGAAATTTACATTAAAATTCTATGGAATGATAACTCAATAGTCAATAACATTTAAAAAACCATTTTTCGTGAAGAATAGAATATAGATAGAGCTTTCAAACGAGTTTTCACACGGCCATTTTGAAGACCAAGTGCATGGCTTTCATAACATGTGAAGTTCAAGCCCCCATATGGACAATAACCTATAATATGCATTTTCATATTTATAAGTATCAAAAATTGATTCTGAAAGTTGCGTTATCAAAAATTGATTCTGAAAGTTGCGTTGAGTTTTTAATCCTTAAAATTTTACCCGTAGCCTCTTCTAGAGGTGAAAATAACATGCTTAAAATTTTAGGTCCTAAAACTTGTGCGAAAACGTTTTTTTAAATCAAATTTAAGGTCCCATTTGGAATGGTGTCTTGCCCCCAAAAAAAACTGCATGTTCATCGTCGTTTATCTATGCTGTATAGGCTTTCAATGTGTTGAGAGATATGCGTAATGTTCATAAGCACGTGATAGATCTTAATCCATAAAAATGGCTAGCATTGTCGTGTAGTGCACCTCTAACCTAGCAATTGACTGAAGTTTTGATTCTTCCTAAAACTTAGGTGCCAGTCATCCCATCATTGATATAAACTTCTATGACCCTTGAAAAATGTTATACAATACTTTCAAGTAAGTTAGAGAAACTTAAATCTAAATGGAGAATTAACGAAGTCTATTATACATGTAATGTGACGAATGCGAGAACATTGAATTAGTGAGGAAAATTAACTTGACACTACGACAACCATTAACTATAATGAAATACATTATGAAACATCAACTAAAACTAGGTCGAGTCAACATAAGCGAATATTAATTAAATTTTGAAACAACACGATCAAATAAAAATAAAGCACACCGAAAGTAGGTGCTCAAGTCAATCAAATTAGGGAGATGGTTGAGGCATCAGCACTTCTCTAACCTATTGTCATTTAATGGTGCTAAGTGCATTCCCATCTTCCCTCTTATACACCATAAACAATGTCGGGTGCAAGCCTTTTTCATTTTCTTGGACCTTCATGCGCTTCTTTAATTTTCTTTGTATCTAGCCTACCTTCATGAACATATGAGTTTTACTATGTAGACCTTCATCTTCATGCATCTTGACTTCTACTAATTTCTTTCAATATCTATAACAATATCGTTAACATTTAAAGCATAATGGGAACCAATAATTAAACCCATCTTCATCCCCTTGAATAGTTGATCTTATGCAACTTTAACTGCACCATCAACCTAATATGCATCTTCAATGTTAGGGAACTAACCTCCCTAATCCCTCACATAGGTAGAAATATATATTTTCCATCTAATAAAAACTGATATTAATAAACAAGGCTTCAGAGTAAGGAGGATGAGTCAAATGTAAGAAGACCTAATAGAAGCTTCCACTTCTTTTAAGATATTTCTCTAGATTGTTCTTTTGGGTGGATAGATTTAGTATAAATAAGAGATGAGGGCATGATAAATAGTTGTGTTGAGAATTAATGTAATAGAACTCTACTCTACTGGAGGCCTCCCCCCCGAAGAGGAATGTGAACATTGCGTTTGTTTCAATAAAGGTATCATTTTGATGTTTTATTCTCTATATTATGTTGTCCCATTGGTAATTCCTACGATATTCTTGTTTTTGTTCAATATAACATAACCAAGTTCTTAACAAGTGGTATCAAAGCACTCTCCTCGGCATGAATTGTGGGTAATTTTTTTTTTAGCATAGAGGTGTGTTTCGACGTCTATAAGCTACACTCATCTGTCATTTAGCGCATAAATATGTGGTCGTCGAAGCATACACACAAGAAATACAAGGGGTTTTTAAGGTCACATTGTTGGACACCCTTGTAATCCATGTTGGTACCCTTTGGAGTGGTAGTGCATTAGACAACACAAGTATATAGACTAGCCTAGGTATCCTGATAACTTCTTGTAGGTAAACCGATCGATTTCCTAATTTCTATAGTGCCATCGAGGAAAACACTCGGGAATATACTCTCTAGTACCTAGGTAATTGGGTAGTAGGACTTCATATTCATGCATATTCACTTCTACTAATTTCTTCCAATATCTATAGCAATATCGTTAACATACAAAACATAATGGGAATAAGTAACTAGACCCATCTTCATAACCTTGAATAGTTGATCTTATGCAACCTCATTTGCACCATGAACCTAATATACATCTTCAATGTTAGGGACCTAACCTCCCTAATCGCACAAGTAGAACAATATATTTTACATGTAATAGAGGTCGATATTAATAAATAAGGCCTATGAATAAGGAGAGTCAGTCAAATGTAAGAAGAGTTAATAGAAGATTTCACTTCTAGAAATATCTTCCTTTAGATTATTCTTTTGGGTATATAGATTCAGTATAAATAGGAGTTGAGGGCATGATAAATCTTTTTCTTGAGAATCATTTTAATAGAGAACTGCTATGCTGGAGGTTACCCCCTTGAAGAGGAAATTGAACGGATATTTTGTTTCAATAAAGGTATCATTTTGATGTTCCATTCTCTATATTTTTGTTGTTTCATTGGTAATTCATGCAATATTCTTGTTTTTGTTCAATATAACATAACCAAGTGATTAACAAGTAGTATCATAGCACTTTCCTGGGTAGGAGTTATGGGTAAATGTTCTTTTCTTCAAGGTAGAGATGTGTTCCGACGTCTTTAATCTACAGTGATTTGTTGTTCAACGCATAAATCTATGGTCGGGGAAGAATACATAGAAGAAATACAAGGGGTTTTTAAGATCACATTTTTGGACACCCTTGTAACCCCTATTGGTACCCCTTCGAGTGGTAGTGAATTAAAAAAAACTTGTATACAAATTGGCCTAGGTATTCTAATAACCCATTGTAGATATGCTATAGTGCCACCGAGAACAACACTCGAGAAGATACTCTCTAGTACGTAGGTAATCATGTAGTATATTTAATGGTACGGTCTAGCCTCTTTAGTTAGTCCCCTGAGATATTGGGTCGAGTACTATTATTTGACCCCGCACATATATAAGAGATCTATAGCATAGGGAAAACCCTTGTTTGTAGGAACCATGAACACCCAAACCCTTCAGACGGAAACATAGTAGAAAAGGAACATACAAGATCTATTTTCATACAACCTTGCCTCCTACATTTTGGTTGTGAAATTACTACACATTTCTTTCTGTTAAGGATTTTGGCATTTCACCACTGTAGTATTATTTAGATCAGAGTATAACTAAACAGGATAAAAAAAGCATTTGGGGCCTTTCCATACATTTATTTGAGACTTATCCCATTGTATTCATCTCTTCGTCCTAATCGCAGTGATACCTTACATGTTTCAACCTTTTTTTTTCTTGTAGTCCCTAACCCCTTATTTGGGACCTATCGTATTAGATTCCCATTTTTTAACTAATCGTTGTTATAGACTTATAAAATAACCCTTTTTTTTGTGTGGATCCACCCACCCGATTCCTATACCTCCTTTCACCATGGACCACATCCATAGCCAAGATATTGAAGAACACCTCAATACCTTTTCATATGGTATCTCCATGCTCCAGAAGGAATTGCGACAAATCAATGTCAATATTTCCACCATCAATCCCTCGACGAATTCCACCATAGAATCCAAAGTGGAAGCCCTCAAACATGACATGGAAATCTATTTTGAATCCTTGATGAGACATTTGTTAACCAAACATAATGTTCTTGGAGACCTTCCCTCATCTAACCAACCTTTGCACCCTGAAGGTGATACTTCCTCCACTTCTCGGACTTTCCATTCTAGTCATTTTCAACATGACCTAGATCTTCCTAGAGTTGATATGAATAAATTTGATGGATCATACCCCATAGGATTGGTCACCTAAATAGAACACCTTCTCTTTACACGACATTACCAATGAGTTGGCCAAACTTCATCATGGTGTTCTCCATTTGGATCCTGAATGTTGAAAATGGTGGCAATGGAATACAAAGGTACTCCTAGGGTATGTGGCTTGTTGGAATACAACGAGGGGGGGTGAATCAATATGAGAAATTATATTACTTTTAACAACAATATATATTATTTAACTTTATCAATAATATATCATTAGTTTATCATTAGCATTAAATATATCATCAGTAGTATAAATCAACAATTCATAAGATCATCCAAAAATATATAGTACACCATATATTTACCTGTAAACCCAAACGAGAGAAAACCATGGAATTATTTTCTTATATATCAGAATAAATACATTCATAGGAAGCACCAAATTCTCAATTCTCTGGCACCAACTAGAAGGAGGATATGACCCCCTATTTATAGGCTCCGACCCGAAGGAAGATAAAACTCCATGATCTGCCATACACAAATGGAAGGAGGCTCCAATCCCCTATTTTATAGGCTCCAACCTGAAGGAAGCTCGAAATCCCTGATTCTCCGGCACTAACAGGAAGGAGACTACAACCCCCTTTCCTTGCCCCATCGTGTCTCCCTGAATATAAGTGTAGATCAAATTGTCACTACCACAATCACTGCCACTGTCAACCTGTCATTTTCAACCTGTCACTATCAACCTATCACATTAACCTATCACAACAACCTGTCACAAGATAGGCAGTATTATCACCGTAATTTATATCCTTATTGCAAGTTCAATTAACCTTCAATCTATTAAACTTAAAGAACAACTATTTTTTTTATCATTTATCAAATGCAAATTGAAGTAAAGAAGTCTTGTTTTTTTCATTAATAATTTAAACAATAAGAAAAATCACATAATATGATAGAAATAAGAAAGACCAAGAGATTTGCATAACCATCAATGATTTTATTCATTCATTCTGTAACAACCAATACACTTCACGTACTTTCAATGTATGAACTAGTTGAAAGTCTAGAAGCCTAGAGTAACACACACATAGTCCATTGGTGCCTTCAAATCAGACCAAGAATAATGTAAATATAAGACAACAACCACAATTTTCACTTTGTTATGAATCTACACAAGAATCCTATTTAGCACTAAGAAATTAATTGAGAAACCGAAACAAATATGTATTCTATCAAACCGAAAATCAACCTGGAAGCATATCATAATTTATTGCTCCCTGGTCCTAGAATTTCGTCACCTTCAATGAAACCTGCTATCAAAAGAAGTATCTTATCTTAGAAAGCATAGATGAATGAGGTAGTAATGAAATATCACTTGGAAGTAAGAGTAAACCTTATCAGAGCAATATGTTCCTCCTCTTTACTTTTGTTTGGAACTTACATCATTTTAATATATCCAAGGTAGTTGAATCATTCAACCACTTCGAGTTATCTTATTAACCAAAAATTAGTTAGTTAGAAGGAGATTTGTCAAGTAAGAGAATAGATATTAATAATAATATGATAAGGGTATTAAATAAAACTAATAATTGAGGACCCCCTAATTCTCTTTAATGAATTAATAAACGCTTTCATCCTTGTATCTTCCACCTTGAATGCAGGAGACATCATACAATCCATGTCATTACCATGAATACAATGAAATAATCATAAGAGCCCCTTCTCACTCTATGTGGAAATTATGCAATTTATCAATGTTGGTCCATTTCATAATTTTTTCCGAGCATGAAGCATATAAAATATAAGGTTTCCCAAAAGAGTACTATCAAATATGAGCTATCTAAATAAACATGATTTGTCCAAAAATGATATGATGTCCAAAAATAAAGTGCAAACAACTCCATATACAAGTGCCAAAGAAATTAATCAAACTGATCATGAGAAACCATATTTATTGTGAGAGGTTTCCCCTCTCTTGCTATCACTACTCTCATCCCTTTCATTTTTTCCAATTGATGAATCTACCTTAGCATATTTATAATCATTGTCTTGCATATGTGAAGCGATTGAATGAGAATATTCATGTGATTATTTTGACATAGTTGTTGCTTCTTTCTCTCCCTCGGGATTTCCTTCAAGCTTGGTGATTTTGGCCTTATGATGGGTGTGTGAGGCTTCGGATTGAGGCTACAATTCCTATGTGGAGGAGGTGGTGGTGGAAGTGAACTAGTGGGACAAGGATAAAAGGGAGGTTGTTGTAGGTTATCAATATTTGTCCATCCTTGTGAGTGTCTCGGAGGATGGTAGACAATATCTTGCCAGCCATCTCATTCTGGCACAAATAAAGGATTGGAATTGTGATTTAGAACTGGTATTGCAATATTTGGTCGTGGGTTCTTAGGAATAAGATGAGGTATGTAATCATGTTGGCCAGCCAATTTAAGGAACGTTGTTTGTAACAATTGATTAAACTCTTCTGAATCTGCACCAATGTGTATAAAGAACCTTAATATTTTGTTTCCCCTTTTCCAGGGACCCAATCCTCTGCCTCTATTATTAATCCTCCTTCTATGAATGCCACTACTAAAAAATATCATTCTAACACTCATTCACAAATATCAGAACCAAAGAACAACTAATCCATCATCTAAAATTTTGCAAAATAATAGTTTAGACCTGGCTCTATACATAACAATACATATGCAAGCAATCAATATGCATTACACATTCCAAAACTAGTAATTACCCATAACAGGGATTTACAACATTCTTGGGATTCCATTATCAGGTTTGTGATGAGTGAAAAATGGTATGTATGACCAAGAAGTGCAATATGGATTGTTCATTTACCATAACTAGTCCCATCAAATCATTATCTTCAACATTGTTGGGTATGAAATAGACCAAAGATAAAAGACACTGAACATTCCCTTTTTCAACTTATAAAATTATTCCATGAACTAATTCTCACAATTATAATATAAGCATGGGAATGAAACAAGTATTTGGGTTGATGAACAAGGATTGTAATGAACAGACAATGTTAAGTATGATGAGAAAATAAAATGGACATCCTTACATTACAATTATTTCCATCATCATTCAACTCTTATAATTCCAACAAGCAGAATTATAGTCATCATACAACCATAATGTTAAAAAAAAAATCATTCTATCTCTCATTCCATATATTGTCCATTTTGAAAACACAGTTTCAAAATATCTCACAACAATTATGTCATCACTCGAATTATTCAAAAAAATATCCAATGTCGCTTTACAAGCATTATTCTTTGTTTATAAATGATCATAATCCATGTATTAGTCCCTATTGAACACCAATTTATGTCTTTAATAAAACCATTAAATATTACTTCCAACCATCAAATACAAAACTTCATGTAATCAACGTTCGAACTATCAACACAGTGATCCAAATACTAATGAAAAAAAAAATTGTTTGCACTCTAAACGATCGATTTCATTACGAACACTTTAATGTTCATATGATCAAATCATAACAATGTTATTCAATCAAATCCCAAAACGGATAAAGAATTTTATTTGCAATGAGATGAAAAATATGTGCATGCATCGAAAATATCCAATCAATATCACAGTGTCGTGCCCCTATTATAGGAAAAGGTCAAAAAATCAAATTCGACAGAAGTTTCATGACTAGCATGTAATGAAATGTCAGGGGTTTCAAATATTTATTTCTACTAAAGCACATTCATTAACCTTGTGAGGCCCAATGGGTCGTTTATAAACGATTTCATACTTTGGTGTGACATTCGTCACAAATTTAATCATAATACACAGAGGCAACGATATCTCTTTTCCTTCCTTTGTTTTTGGTCTTCAGCATGCGACCCAAATGAAAACCATAATTAAGTCGACCAAAGTTTTATAGGACTATGGTTACCAATGAACAACAAAATGTTAATATGAAAATGTTTTTTAACCAAAATATTTTTACTTCGGACTTGGCCCCACTGTAATTTGCATGTGGGTAAAAACTGATTTATTTTTAACATGGGTATGCATAGGGTCGTGGGACATTTTATCTCAAGAAACAATGTAGAGTATTCATGCCACCTCTTCTCATATAATACTAAAATACCAAATACCCATAAGCACCAAACTCTGTTATTTTTAATGAGCTATAGACAACCACAAATAAACATGGTAAATGGGAAACCAACAACTATAACTATGGAAATCAATTGGTAAAGCCATCCATCACACCATTCAAACTTATATGCATGCATATTTTAGAAAAATAGGGGCATAACAACTTCATTTTTCTTTAAAACAAAGCATGAAAGAATCAAATGACAAGCACAACATGTAGTTACGAAGCTAGGCATAAACTATTAAGAACAAATCACATTAGATGACAAAGAATCGAAACCCTAGTACCTGGTATTGTGCATGTTAAAAGGCACCTTCGAGTGGTTGTTTAAGTTACCAAAGCTCAATTATTTCCAAACCACTAACGAATGAAATGAATACCAAAACCTAAAATGGTAGCTTGGACAATAAGTTGGTGTATTAATTGTTGGTCACATCGTTCTAAGGTGGCGAACAACATTAATCACTTTCTAAACCCAAGGTAATCCACGTCAAAACCTCAAACAACCAACAAGTTGCAAGTAAGAACCAACTCATTCAGGATGACATGTTACCAACTTAACCACCTACCACATTAAACACCGTCGACAATATAACAATTTCCAACATATGGTATATGCATACAGGATGTCCCACATGTATTTTAATATTTGACATCAACTAATATATGAACTTCCAATACTTAATAACCATAATTAAGATCTTCGACGATGTAGTGCAATGTTTATAAGATATACATGTTGGATCATACCGATATGATATATAGTTTATGTGCATTGTGGATAATATCCCATATGTGTTAAAAATTACAAATTTTTTCCACATACAAATCCTTAAGTTACCATAATCGTAAGAACAAAGTTGACACTGCCATATCCATGTAACTTGTCTAATATGTATCGTACCATATACATATAGCCTGTGTAATATATATATATATATATATATATNAAGTGATGTGTTATGTGCATATGTATTGTAACACAACCACTACGGAAATCACAATTTTTCGGCCTTTTTCATCTTTTCTCCGATGAATAGAATTTCTTGAATTCCTACGGGACCTGATACAGACCCTACCATCCCTTATCCGTACCCATATGATCGGTGTCTATGACCACAGGTCTTACCGGAGAGGTGCTCCCAGCTTTCAAGATTCGGAAAAATCACGATGTATGTTCTCCCTTGTTCATTTCGAGGTTTCATCCATCAGAATTTCATGTCTAGCAAACACGAGGATAACTAACCTTTGGATATCCTGGGTACTGAAATGCCAAAACACCAAAACCAAGTGTGCTAGTCCATTTTGGGACTTCACCTATCGATATTTCATGATATGCGAGGACAGGAGGATTTTGCATCCGGGTCTCCCAGAAGATGAAACTCTGAAACATCATAACCTATCTATGCTCTATTATTTCGGGATGTCGCAAGTCGGGATTTCGGGAGTCATGAGGACAAGAGACTGGCCTCCAGATATACCAGGTGCTGAAACATTAAAACATTAAATTCTAGTCACGCTATATTCATTTTGGGGTTTCATACTTTGGGATTTCACGATATGCGATGCCAAGAGGATCTTACCCTTAGGTATCTCGGATGTCGAAACACCGAACCACTGTATCTCATCTACGCTACTAACAATTCAGGGTTTCGTCAATCGAGATTTTGCGACATGCGAAAATCATGAGGTCTTGCACCTGGGTTACCCGGGAGCCAAAACTCTGAAACACCAAACTCTGAAATACACTATACTATTTCGGGATTTCGCAAGTCAGGATTTCGAGACTTGTGAGTGCAAGAAGACTGACCCTTGGGTTTCCCGATTGCCGAAACAATGAAACACCAAAGATTACCCACGCTATACCTTTTCAGGGATTCATACTTCAGAAGTTCCCGATGTTCGATGACTAGAGGTCTCGCATATGAATTTTTCGGGGGCCTAAGTTCCGAAACACTGATATATATATATATATATATATATATATATATATATATATATATGAGCCTAAGTTATTTTCACGATTACAACCATCGAGATTTCGGGACTGGCAAGTACAAGGAATCTCACCCTTAGGATATTCTGAATGTCAAAATACCGAAATATCAGGATTTAGCCATATGCTATTATTTCAGGATTTCGCATATCGGGATTTTGGGAGTCGTGAGGACAAGGGTTCTTACCCTCTGATCTCTCGATTGTCGAAAATCTGAAACTCTTACCAGCCGCCATGTGTGTTCTACAACTGGAAGGTCCAGGTATCCCCATGGGTCTTGAAATTGACGGTCCCAACTTCGTCGCTACTTACAAAGGTAAAAAGGGGTCGAGGCATTAACTCCTGCACTCCTTCATTCAATTTAATGGTCGTAACAGGCCTTAGATCCTCCAAAAGACTCTCATTCGTGCATTTAGAAAGAGGTAGGGTATACTGGAAGATGAACCACCGAAAGGTCCTTACTTCATCCCCACGCTATCATTTCTGGATTTCACGGGTCGGGGTTTCGAGACTCGCGAGTACAAGAGGACTCTCACTTAGATACCTCGGGTGTCGAAACTCTGAAATATTGAAGTGTAGGAATACCATTCTCTCTCATGCAGGTTTTTTCAGACTTATGTCATCAAATCCTTCGGCAGATTCTTGGGTAAACTTTAAAAAGGATGTCCCTGTGGGAAGATCTATCTAAGGCATTACTTGAGATAAAATAAGGGAAATAAATTTCCGGAGAACAAACTTGAAAATTTTTATTATTTCAATATATATATATACATATATATATATATATAAGCATAAGCCATACATGGTCTTCCCAACAAAATCATACAACTATCATTTCGGATCAAAACACCATGCAGACAGTCTTATACTAAAACCATTCATAATTGCATAGACTATGAGCATACATGTCAGGATATAAATTTCAAGATACAAGATATAAAACACTTATCGGAAAAACACCAAATTTGATGCAACTACTAAGAGGGGTGCTCATTTCCACCCAGCCATAGGCTCAGTGACTCCAAATGGATTTACCACTAGCCACCCCCGAGCTAGACCATGATGCTTGAGATTCTCTTTCTCTGTTCTTCAATGATCAAGAACGAAGGTTACTCTCCTTCTTCTTTGCTATCACTCACACTGTATTTTGTTCTAGAGTTCTTCCGATCTTTTCCTGTGATCTCCCTCTCGCATCCCCTCCCACACCTTTTACCTGCCTTTTCTTTCTCGACGAGGTTGTGTGTGGCATGAATTCCCCTGCGATGGTCAAGTCTGAGGCTTCCACGAATGGGCGGTTCATCCCCATCCCTCATTAACTCATGAGNCTTACATTGGTCATAATAAAAAGGTCAGATCTTTGCTTGTGCTTCTACATCTTGAATATATTGTGATCTCCATGTGTTGATGAATCTTGTATGCACTTAATAACTCAATAAATTAGTAGTAGTTAGTGATTCCAAGAAAGAATCTGGCTTGGGATCATTACATATAAAAAGGTGCATAATATTGAATATGAACAAGAAATTGTATAAAAAGGTCTGTAATATTTAACATGAATGAGAAATGGTATAAAGTCCTCACAAAACATGTATAAAGTCCTACGGAAAATTTTTAATGGGTAGAGGAAAAATCAAAACCCCCATTGAACAAATAAAGTCCTATATTTGTAGAGGACAAATAGAACATGAATAAACTCCTTACTGATCATGAATGAGAAATGGTAGAAACAAGTGCATAATATGGAACATGAATGAGAGATGAGAAATGTTAACGGTGTGTGCTATTGAACATAAATGAGAAATGGTATAAAAAGGTGATAAATGTTAATGGTGTAATATTGAACATGAATGAGAAATGATATAAATGGTGTGTAACATTGAACATGAATGAGAAATTAGAAATGTTAATATATAAAGAGGTGTACAGGAGGAAAAATCGAACATGAATAAATTCCTCACCAAACAATGTCCTCACGAAACATGAATAAATTCCTAACCGAAGGAAAGGACCAAACAACTACTCACCCAAGGGAAGGAAAAAACAATAAATTGAACATGAATAAAGTCCTCACCCAAGGAAAGGACAAAACAATAAAAAATATCAAAGGGACAATAAAGTCCTCACCCAAGAAAAATGACAAAGCAATAAAAAAAAATCCAAGAGAGAATATTATGTAATATCAAACATGAATAAAGTCCTCACGAAACATGAATAAATTCCTCACCTAAAGAAAAGACAAAATGATAAAAGATCGCAACATATTGAACACAAAAAAAGTCTTCACCCAAGAAAAAGACAAAATGATAAAAGATCGCAACATATTAAACATAACAAAGTATTCACCCAAGAAAAAGATAAAATATTAAAAATAAGAAAAGGACAATAAATTCATCACCCACTTAAAGGGCAAAACAATAAAAAGAACAAAACAATAAAACATGACATAGGAAGGATATTGTGTAATATTAAACAATAATAAAGTTCTTGTTGAACATAAACATCCTTTGCAAATATCAATAAAATACTCACCTAAAAGATAAAACAAATTCATCACCCAAGGAAAGGAAAAAACAACAAAACATAGCAACATGTTGAACATGAATAAATTACTCACCTGAACAAATGACAAAACAATAAAAGGTAAAAAGGAAGAATAAAGTCTCACCAAAAAAACAAATCAATAAAATATAGAAAAAAGAGAATGTTATGTAATATTGAATATGAATAAATTTTGTGTAATATCTAGCCTGAATATTTTGTGTAATATTAAAAAATATTATGTAATATTGAATATGAATAAATTTTGTGTAATATTTAATCTGAATATTTTGTGTAATATTAAAAAATAGCAACGTGAAAATAAAGTTCTCATCTAAGGAAAGGACAAAACTATAAAACATGGAAAAGTTTTTGCTCAATGAAATGACAAAATAATAAAAAATAAAAAGGAATCAAGAAAGAGGGATTTGAAAGGTCACATAGAGGTAGAAGGAAAATAACTACCAAACTCTCTAATGAATGGAATTATTGTGGCTCGAAAGAGGAGGTCAATTTTCTTTAATTATGTAAACTATTTTTGTATTTAATGTAGAAGTCATTTTTTTAGGGATATATTTGTTGTTACTATGAATTTAGTATAGGCTTATTTGTTCATTGATGGTGCTCCTTGAATCTATCAGTAACATATAGTTATTTGTTGTAAACTATTATCGCATTTGGTTTTTATATATTTTTTCTTTCGTTTGATTTTTTTAACATGGATACATTGTCTATCCTTAGCTCATTATTAGTGATTTGGAATTTATCAAACTATAATTTTGTGATTTTTTTCTTAGTTTATTTTTCCATGGATACAATGTTTGGGTATTGATGTCCACTTGGGAAATACAATTCATCCCACTCTCTAACCTAAAGCAAAGAATGAGATTTGTTGGTACCTTAGCTATAAATTACTAACATAAACTAGTAATATATATTATGTTTAAACATATATGATTAGTCAACAACTATGTTAATATATATTAATAGTATTTTTTACATATATGTATTTGAGTTATACTAGTATAGTCATTTTGTAGTTAGGATTTTTTTTAATGTTGAATTCATTTTTTTTAGTATCTCCCCATGACTCATAACATTATACCCAATAACATGTACATTATAATTATTAACATCATGAATTTCAAGTCCTAGTTCACACTTCACCCAACTTAATTCCATACATGAGTGAAAACATATATTGTTTCTAAAATATTTATATTTGATCCAAAATTGACCATAATTTGGCTAGCACCATTTACATTGGATCAATTCATTGCAAATAATATATATTTTTCGTCAATCAACATTGTACTTCCATCCTATAATTTAAAATCATGAAATTGATGTCAATATCCCTAGTCAATCACCATTGTACTTGCATCTTATAATTTAACATCACCAACTTGATGTACGACAATATCCCTAGCGTTTTCAATGTGGGGCAAAGGAATGCATTACATTCTCAATTTACCCTACCCAACCCGACATAATTGCCTTTGACTTGTAAGGATAAAAAACATAGATACTATGCTTAAACATATTGTACTTAGGTCCACGGTTAAGCTATGTTATTATACATTATAGAATATTATTGATTCTAAGTTATATATTAAAGTGGATTCTAGTTATATAATTTATAGTAGAGATAATAAATAGTTATGATATATGGTATACTTGTGTGTGTGCACTTTAGATAGTTATATAGTAATATATAAAAAATAATTAAATGAAAAAACAAGAAAAAACCGAAAAAAAACCATGAGATGATATTTTCATTTTCATTTACCAAGTTGCATGAAACCATGAACCCCTGAAACCTTAAACCTATGGAACAATCTAGAAGGAGGCATGATTATTGTGACAATTTGAGATATTTTGAGCCTGTGTTGGGAATGCGACTATTCCAAAGGTAGTTGAGAGTTGCAATTGTGGATTAGGGAGAGAAATTCTAGTTTTGTTTGTAATTTTCATTCAGAAGGGATTTGGGGCAAGTTTGAGATGTTTTAGTGGGGTAGTTGATTACTTTGTGAATGCATGTTTCCATAATTAGTCATCATTCTAGAGAAACTCATGGATAAAAAATGTGTGGAGTTTTGAAACATCTAACGTTTCGAGTGGACACTCCACCCATCATTGGGGACATAGAAAGCTAATATGTTGTAAAAGAGTGTTGAGATTTATGAATATAAGAGAGTGGTAGTGATGGTTGTTAACTAATTAAAAGTACATGTTGTTTTTAAAGGTAATAAATAACAATAAAAAAGGGGGTTAAAAGAGGTAAAAATAATAAAATAATAGTTCAAGTATTAAAAGGGGTTAGGTTGTAGTGGTGGTAGAATATTAAAGTAAACATTAAGAATAATAAAATGATGAGAAATTATAGCAAATGATTAAAAAGAGTTAAAAAAATATAATAATAAGAGTTTAATTATATATAAGGTCAAAGGAGGAATATTAGAATGCATTAAATAAATTAAAGTAAAGAAATGGTGGTGAAAGAATGTGAAAAGTGGAGGAATTAACGATTAAACTATTCAATTAGGAAAAATCAAATAGGAAAAAGATATGAAAGGGAAGGAGAAAATAATTATGGAGACAAATTTTGTCCAAGTTAAGGTTATTAAAAAGAGAGATAAATTATACAAGGTTAAAGTAATTATAGATAGAGAAAATAATACAAATAGAGACTAGTTTAATAAAAACTTATAAAATTGTGGGGTGTAATAGGTTAGGAGAGTCAAGTAAATAAAAGTGATAAGAATGAGTGGTGTGAAAGAATCAAAGAATAGGTTAAGGGAGTGACTAAGGGAAACACATGACAAATCAAAGAGAAGTGGTGGAAACCTTATTTGGAAGGAGGAAAGAGGAGGAGCAAGTAGGAACTGGGAAGCGATTGGTCAACCAAGAAGGAGGGATGGGAAGGGGGCTCAAAGCTAGAGGTGCAATTACTAAGGTGAAAAAAAGAAGGTTTCCATGAATGGCTAATATTATATCCATCTTCATGGTTAAATTTGTTATGGTGTTTTTTGATTTCAAGGGATTTTCGAATGACACAGGAAGAGTAATGAGGGGATGGGGGTAGGATTTTTGTTTGGTCAAAGAAAATGAGGTTCTTAGAATTGAAGGAGTGTTCAGTGATATCAGATTTTTAGGTTTGATTATGGGAAGTGTTAGTTATATTATCTTTAATCCTAACTTTAAAGGTTATTCCACTTTGGCCTATGTAAGATTTTCCATGGGAGCAAGGAATCTGGTAGCCTTTGAGTTCAAGCATCGGGTCTGCTTTGTCTTTGGTTGTTCTAAATAGTAGCTTGAGGGTTTAGTGAGGTTTGAATACAATTTTAATATTCTTCTTAGAAAGGAGTTTCATGATGTGATTGGTGGTTCCTTGGATATATGTAAGAGAGAGGAGGGAACGATGAGAAGACGTTAGG
>SNQJ01S0053442.1:0-38986 GCA_010110895.2 Picea sitchensis | reverse complement strand
TGTGAAGGAGGAATTTGTCTATTGGTTGGCATGAATATACCAATTCCATCATTTTCTATGTATATTCAAAAGTTAACATTGAGGAGATATGTGTCAGGGGGATCATGTCTGATCCATAAGAACAAAATGAGTTTAATTGTCATAGAGCTTAGGTAATTACACTAATAACGATTTAGAGGCCATTATTACTTAGTAAGGACTCAAAGTAATTAAGAAATAGGGAAATCCTCTAATCCATAATCATAGGTGCCTTCAAAATAAAATGTAGATATTTTCTTATTGTAATTCTTCTTTAAAACTAAGAGTCACTAAATTATTCAGATGATTATCATGTTTTCCTAGAGATTCCAATGGTTATGTTACTATCACATCAAGAGAAATCTTAATGCTTATATGAATCATAATGAAAATGAAGGGGTTATTAGGAAGTAAGGGGAATCATTGATAAGTGATGGATTCAAAGCTAAGGAATTTACCAAAAATCTCCCATGATTAAGAGTATAATGAAGGGTTTTAATAACTTCTTTAATGACGAGGGCTCACCCCCTTCCACTTCTCACTTAATATTCATGTAGGGAATGGAGGGGTTAATTGTCATTAAGATATCCCCATCCACATCATTACAATCTGAAGAATTATTTTATTAGTAATACAATGGCATATGACTTCCCCTCCTATGAGCCCTGAGAACCTTATCCAAGGTTAATGCTTGTCATTTTTTACTTGGAAAGAAATAGTGGAATTAGAATAATTAGATGTTGAAGTAGGTGTTTGGTCATTCATTTTTAGCTTGGGTTTTAGTCTGGAGATATGGTAGAGACCTCAATATTGAGAAATACAATTAGATCATGGGAGTATGTGGATGTTATATGTTCTAACCAAAGAGTATTTGTTGCTCATTGTTATTATTGTTATCATGTATTAAAGTAATTTTGTGATGTAGAAAAGTGATTTCAACAATGTGAGAAAAACATCATGGAGCCCCATGAAACTGTGACTTAATGAGGTCCCTCATAGGAAAATTGGAAAATGTATTCAAGTAGAAGCACACAAAATCCAAAAAAAAAAGGAATAGTTAACCCTTAAGTATATAAAGGATCTCCTCAACTTGCAAGGTTTGGGAAATGAATCCATATCAACTCTCTCAATTCTGTATGGGAAAAAAAATAGAATTATTTTCCTTCATAAACACCTTATCTGACCTAGTAGTATGACCATAATCCCAGTTGAATCTCCCTCTTACTCTTGGTTTTGTTGACCACTCTCATGCTTCTAATACATCTTTCCTTCTAGAAGACTCTACCATTTCTACTAAAGTGGGAGGTATGGATACTCGGTTGGATTTTATTGATGACACTTATTGATGGATTTAATTGGAGGGATAATTGGATGGAAAGGTGGTTTATAGTTTTGGACAAACGTCCCTACAATAATACATAGGTGCCTTTATAATTCCTTAGGAAATTATTGGAAGAGTTTATTTTGGGTCACCAAATCAACTACTTTAACATTGGGGAATTCCAGGGGGTGGGTTGTGGGACCACACAAGATAGAGAAAATTCTAGGCCTGACCCAGTTATAGTTTCTTGTCCTCCAAGGATAATTCCTAGCCCCCCCTACTCAGCATCCTCTTGTCGAGAAAGGAATTACCCAAAAAACATTATCAATATCAACTTTTACTTACACCCTAGTCCATCATGACAACTTTGTGGCATTATCTTGGAGGGAGGAACCTTTAGGTCACATTTAGAGAGGGGATATACTTTCAAGCCATGTATTATAGTGTAGTCAAGAGAGGGAATAGGGATAAATTAGGAATTCATGTGACCCTCATAGATTCTCTATTTGCGAGAATATTGTTTATGGGCCAATAAAGGCTAGTACACATGAAAGTTTCACGGAGGAGGTTAGTATCTTGACTATATCTATATTGTTCATTGATTATATATGTTTCTACATATCTTATGATATGATGTTTGTAGTTTCTATGCTCTGATAACATACCCTCCATTTCGGTAAATGCATCAGTGCCAACTTGCACCACTTATGAAACCATAGAGGCAACGCACGTGTTTGGTGTATTTCATACACAAGTACGTGTCACCTTTGATAAATTCACCACATTGATTTTTTTATTCTCTAATATCCTAAAATATAATTTTCTTGTGTTTCTACATGTTACAATACCATACATCGAGGAACTATGTCCACCTAGGATGGAAAATTCACCCCTTTCATAGGTATCATGTGTTGAGTTAAATCTTTTTTAAATGTGAGATGTTTTATATTGTTTCAGTTAAATTTTACATTTTTGTACAAAAAAAAATATTAAAATATATATGGAGGTTGCTTCATTCAATGCTACATCACCTATACACCCATACACCACCCACCCCTACCACCTTTTCCATCTAATGCATCCATGGTGGTTTCACCTATACAAAACCAAGTATTTATCTCTATTGCAAACCATATTGTGCCATCTAATGAGGCTATTAGAATAAATGTTTCCTCAGAGCAGGTTCTACAGTCAAGTGCTCCACCTACTAGAAACTCTCCACCATTTCCTCACTTATTCAAAGTGAGATCATATGTTGATGATTTTTTATGTATCATGAATGAAACTGATTTTGTTCATTTTTTTTTTTAATTTCATGCTTTGATCCTTGTAACTACTGTAAGGTGGCATCATTGAGAGATTAGGGTCGCAAAGGAGGGTAGCACCATTGCAATTATAAGTATCATATATAATGATTTTTCTTAGCTTTATTTATAAAGTATAATTTTGTGATTCTATTAATTCATTGTGGAAAAAAAATAATAAGAATGTTGTTTCTTTGTCCAGTCTTTGGAGCGACTATCCATGCCTAGTTTCAAAACCATTCAAGGTGTTGCTTTGTGTAAGACACACTCAAATGCACACACACACTTCATGGCGCATGTTTTATGAATTCCAATATTTATTTATTTCATGTTGATGAATGATTAATATGACGATAATGCTAAAAATTCCATCTTTTTCCTCTATGATGAGATTCTCCCAATTCCACATATTTCCTTTAGAATCTATTCAAATAGGTTTTGGTATCCAATTACTAATATCATATGTGATGGAGGGGCACAATGTAGAAATCCATATGTGTCATACCATTTATATTATTACTTTTCCATCCCATGTTTAATCATCAAGTTATTACATAATTTTTACATAATGAATTATTAAAGTTATTACCCATGTATAATCATTGCATTTCCTTCTATCATATCACAATCTCATATACACAAGAATGTGTCATCACTTTCTTAATCACAAGTTTAATTGACATAACCATGCATGGAATGCCATGTCTTGACCTCATAACATGAATCAAACATGCTTTAACCTGATAACATAATCCTTTTTTTATAACTAATCTAGGGTCATCTAATGACTAGTTTCATTGTATCATCCACATCGTATTCAAGTTAATTAAGATATTTGGGTACTTAAAAAAATCTATCAATTTAATCTATTTGTCCCAATTCATTTTTACCATAATTGATCCTTTGACTTCATATATCACTAAAAGAAAATTTACTAACAACATCCACTAGTTTGAACTCTAAGTTCCTCATCAGAATGGTATAATAATTTGAATTCATGAGGTTTGATACCTGAACCTCATTAAAAGCCTACAAGTTTATATTATTTCATGAAGAGCAATCTGAAAGTTATTAAATATCCATGACTTCATTCATATTCCATATTATTTTCATACTCATGCCTTGTCAAAGAAGATTTTATTACACACCCATTGGATTTTAATACTTAAATCTCATTGATAAGATATAGGAAAATCCATATTTTCCATACTCCATGAGATTTGTTCACCAACTTCTCATAACCATAGAATATTCACTCCATAAGAAGGCCTAGACACATAATGATAACCTATCTTATGAATCTCAACCATTAGCTCATCATTGTGAGAATCAAACTTGACAAAATCAACATAGTACTCACAAAGGCATTTTTTCAAATATTTTGTACACAAATGTAATATTTGACATTCAACAATTCACGTACTCAACAAATAACAATATAGATTTCAAGTATTTTTTGCATCATGTACTGGGACGCTCCTCCCTTAGTCATTGATGCACAACCACTCTAAATTTCTCTGTTATAGAAAGATTTGCCTCACCCTATGAAAATTTTATCAGAAGGCCTTTTTCCATTTCCCTATGCAGACTTGAAGTCCCTTTTTACAGTTCCCAGTGATAAAAATAGTATTTTTCCACATATATGTTTCCTAACTTTTATACAACATGCGTATACACAGGTTGCACCATTACAGCCCTCGTACATCAGTTTTTGTGCCCAAAATTAAAAAATGGTGTCAAGTTTCTATGTCATGTCACGAGATCCATGATCCTTGACCTTCCATATATTGGAAATGTTTCGAATCGGCCCTTCATTTCCATTTGAAGGATATAAATGGGCCATATCAACGCTGTGGAAAAGAGGATAAGAATTCAACTTTGAAAACAAAGTTGCTCCCGATAAATTATTCACTTCATATTGAGTTTGCATCCCTTTATCCTTTTAAGTTTGAACATGTTGTTCATCCCCCAAGCTCTTCCCTACTTTACTGAGAACCTCATTTTATCTCTTATATGAGATTGCCTTTGGTGGAGGATTGAAGTGTTGGAGGCCCGGCTGGAAGGGACTTAATTTCTTGGTTTTGAACCATGCTGACACGAAAGTTTGTAATTCATACACTTATGCTAATTACATTTTAATATAAATAATCTTTTCCCATCCAATTAATGTCTTGCAAATATTTGAATTGTTATTCCATCGGCATATTTTTTATGAATATTGATGGATTATTCTATTGAATGTGCTAAATTTATATATTATCATCATGTGCTTGTGTTTCTTGGTTGTTGAGGACAAGTTGCAGGTGTATTTCTTTGGGTCAAGTGCTCAACGGTGGACTTCATCGAATGTCTGGATGAGGTAGGCTCTTTCTCTTGTCTTGTTAACATGTTTTCTTATATAGCATACTTGAGATTAGAGTTGATTTCTCCAGTCATTTTCGTTTTTTGTGGTTTACCCCATGCCATAGAGAGAGTTTCCTAGTTACATTCTCCATTTATCTTCATTTAGATTTCCTACTATAACCAATTTGGTTTCTAACAATAGTGTATGAAAATTCAAATTAGAATTGAGTTAGGAATTAGAATTACATAATCAAAAATCACAAGTGAAAACCCAATTGAATTCTCATGCACATGCTTATTTCTAGGAATTGAATCACATAACAAATCATATGTGCATAAATTGGATCTTAAGCATAATTAATTATTCATGATTAGATACGAAAATACATATGTAAAATACATAATCTCAGCACATCATATCTAACATAAATAACTTTGAATGGCATCCAACAACTTGGCCATGTATTCCTAATTAGAAATAACATTCATAATGATATATACTCACATATAATTAATATAAGTCTATTTACATAATCAATAAATATATTTCACATCAGGATAGTCATTCCATTACAAAATTACCACATATATAAAAAGCAATTAATGGAATAATTGGCATAAACAAATTCACACATAAATAAAGATACTTACACACATTTGTGATAATGGACTACCAAATTAGTTGAAAACTAATTCCTTTCCATCAAACCATAGGAAATCAACTTGAAATCCACCCTCAATCCAAGATTACAAAACTACATGGGTGAAGATAAGTTCTTCATCACTAATCATACTCATTCAAACCCACAAACTCGAGATTTCTAGAAAATATATAACCTACCATAGTATCTATCAAATAATTCCTACACACAACACATCCAACCATTAAATTATCCACTATTCTTTTCACCCACAATCATACACAACACAAGTACTGAAGTCCGTTCTCTTCCATGTAGTCCCTCAAACAATTTGTACCCTCTAATGTTCTAGCATATTAAAGGGAACTCTAAATGTAATTTCTCTCCAGGTTCTTGAAATGGAATCTTGGCTAAACCAAACCTAATTACTAAGACAAAAAAGGTTTATGGGTCACTATCATTTCCTAAACTCAATCATAATCAACCATGATTTTCCTCTTAAATCAAACTCATTACTCCTCTTGTAAACAACAAATACCTTATATTTCCACATTCTCTTATTGGCCTCATTCACATAGAATTACCATGGGAGTTGTAGGAATGAAATCCATGGAAGCCATATGGGTTGAACATGATCAGGAGAGGTGAAACTTGAATGATAATAAAAAATGCACAATAGGAAACAATCAAAGGAACACAATTAATTCGAAAACATTTTGTTGGAATATTGAGAGGGTGGTTAATCAGTATGAGTACTTCATACCACTTTTAACCACAATATATATTCTTTCACTTTATCAACAATTTTTGAAATTTTATCATCAATGTATCATCTATTATTGCATTCGTATATATCATAATCATGTAATCATAAACAACATCACATCAAGAAAACATTACACCAATATTTATGTGGAAGCCCAAATGGGAGAAAACCGCGAAATGATTTCTTATATATATCAAGAATTCATTCAGAGGAAGAACTAACTTCTCAATTCCCTAGATGAAACTTGAAGGATTATCCATCTGCTTATTTTCAGGCTTCAACCTGAAGGAAGCTACAATTCCATGAATTCTCTGGCTCCAAGAAAAAGGATGCTACAACCCCTTGAGTTCTTCAGCTCCAACCGAAAGGTGGCCACAACCACCTAGTTCTTAGGATCCAACCTAAAGGGAGATTTGAATCCCTAATTCTATGACTCCAACTGGAAGGAGGCTACAACCCCCTTTCCTTTTCTCGTTCTGTCACCTTGAAATATAAGTGTAGACCAATTCTCACTACCACAATCACTGTCATTGTCACTTCAACTACCACTTTCACTGTCACTATCACTATCACACCAACCTATCCAACCAATCACTATCTCCTCCATGAAACCATATCCACTCTCATCCACATGAAACTCATGCCAATATCACCAAGAGAATATCTCAAACCATATGCTCAACAACACCAACACATGCCTCTACCAATATTGTACCAAGATTGTACCAAGATCACCACATACCATCAGAAGATGTTTGTCTTAACCAAGAAACAACATGTACCATGCATCAACCATGCATGAACCTATACCTCAACTTGTACCATCAACCATGTACCATAACAAGTGCATCAACCATACCAAGTATAAATCATGTACCATAACCATGCACATCAACCATGTACATCAACCATGTAAATCAACAACCTATCACAACCTCTACCAACAACCTATCACAACTTGTATCAACAACCTATCACATTAATCTCATCAACCAATTAGATATGATCACATAGATCTCATACCAACTACCACAAGTGTATATATCAAACCATGTACAACTAGGTACCTTTCTATGTTTTCTCAACAACCTCTGATTTAATATATCTTAATCATTGTATAAAAAAATGTATTTTTAAAATGGTGAGATGACCTGTAAATAACATACCTTATAACACATCATTAAAAGCTTCATCCTCCCTTGGATTTTCGGCCTTCTCTGCTTCAACTTCCCTCTGAAATTCACCTCATGTATCCTTGGTTAACTCAATCACTTATAAATATTCAATATGCTCATTAGGTTCTAATAGGATTCTCTTCATACCTTATTTATACTTCCCAAGTAACTTCCTTTAGGGATAACTTGTAACTGTTTTACCCCTTCTCCTCAATATAGGGATAACCCAGTTTCTTTTTGCAACTAACTTTTCCTTAATTAGTCAAATCATAAATACTTTTTTACTACTTCTTTATCCCTAATTATCTTCTTTTTACAATTACTTTATCCATAATTAATTAATTTATTATTTAACCACTTTGACTATTCAACCTTATGGCTACAACTACTTTACCAATAATTAATTTCTTCGCAGCCACTTTGACTAGAAAACTTCTTGATGACTTTCTAGGATATTCTAGAGTAATTGACTTATTTTTTACCTTCTAGGGGATTCTATAATATTCTTGAGGGTCCTCCAACTTCACAAGGAACTATCTCACTAACCGTGAGGAACCACATGATGTACCACATATCACTGGAAATGGAACCACATGTACTAACCATCTATGATAGTATTACCTAAAAATTCACCAACTTCATGTCTTTATTTCTCATACAACATGGGTTCCTTAACAACACCTCTAGTGCTACATATAGACTACATCAAATGCACCCAACTAACTCACCATAAATAAATATCATACAACTATTCAACATCTATGGACCTATCCATGGGATGACATCAATATTTAAGGATTGACATCAATCCCTAAGGGTTGAAATTAATGACAACCAATTGTCTAAACGAACTTTCCAACACATTTTCCTTATCAATGTTTTGAATACTTAGTTTACATGGAATCGTCATGGCCTACTAATACTAGCGCATTTTCCATAGAAAAAAAGGAAATCCCTTCATGAGCTCCCCTATTAATAACATATGCATCTATCACAAGATAAAGTCTCACCTTGCAATCCCAAGTTTCATTTAAAAAACGCTCTCCTAGGTCTCTTTTTGGAATAGGAGTTTTAACAACAGGAGCTTTGGAAAAGTATTTTTTACAATAAAATTAGTGAAAACCTTTTTAATCCCATCACCAATTCCTATTTTTGTAGTTGAACGTGTTGATGTTGGACAACTGGTTGTCATTCTTTTTCAACAATATTCGACCCTAGTAGAAGCCATGAAGCAAGTTTGGAAGTCTCTATAAGTAGTGGGTATAATTGAACAAGTATCCAAAGTGGTCCCCTTATGGCATATCTTTAAGCATCGCCCTCATGGGAAGAGGCCTTGAGGAAGTCTTAAAGAATCTATGGAAATTTTGTTAAGTGGTTGAGTGGTTAAGGATACCCAGAGGTGTGGTCATAGAAATTCGATTTGTTTGAGGAAAAAGAGAATGAATGAAAATAAAAATGCATGTAACACACTCATCGATGGATAGTCCTCATCGTGCCATTTCCAATGGTAGGTTGTACACCATGTGGTTCCTTATGGGTACAAAGATATGCCCTCATGAAGTTGAAAGACCCGACTAATGGTTAATAATCCCCTAAACATTTACAGCATGAAGTTACAAGTAACTGATTAAAGGGTAAAGTGGTTTTTGGATGTATGGTCTAATGCAAGTTCTGCCTTAATTTTCCAGCAAAACCCTAGAAACCATCATTCCTTCTAGAGACCAGAAGGAAACACTACACACACAATGCACAACCCAGTCTCACCCAAGATGGCTTATGGGTGAATGTAGGACCCAAGTGTCTACAGTATTGGAAGGAATCTTTCTCATGGGGATGTGAGACATATTTTTCTACTTTTCTCTTTACTTCAATAATCATTATATCTACCATGCTATAATCATATTCATTCATTAACATACATACTATAGAAAATATCAAACCAATATAGTGCATGCTACATTTTAATACTACTAGATTCATTCATTCATCATAAATCATGTAAAAATAAACATTCCACACAATGAAACAATGTTTTACCATGGTTCACCCCCACAGGCTACGTCCACAATGATTTGGAAATATTCTCTTCTTTATTCATCTTTATCAAGTCATTTCTCCACTTCCATTACATCAGAATACAAAATAGTAATAATGGTCAGGATGAAAAGTTAGAACCAAGCTCCAGAACTTGTGAGCTTACCCTCAGTTACTACTCAATAACAAACTCGTCTCCAAAACTAACTCTATGATCTTACCATGAAAAAATTACTCTAACTCTTCTCACTCACTAGATACTAGCTAATCTCCTCAGATATTACAATACATATTTATACTACCAAAATGTGGGTTAAACCCATTACATCATGACCAAAACCCTAACCCTAAGTGGGTTAGGTTTTTTCACATTGTAACCTCTTGCACTCGGTTGTCCACGATCTAACTTTTTCTTTGTCACATTGCCATTCTTTCTGTCTTTGAATTTCCTCTTACTTGTGTTGCTTTTCCTTATCTTTTAACACACTCCTTTTCTTGTCCCATTCTCATATGATTCATTTATTGTTGTGCATTTCCCCAAAAATTTCTATGCCAATAGGCTCCCAACACTTACCTATGGCTCATCCCGAGGCACTCAAGAAGTGTTTGCATCCTACGCC
Source organism: Picea sitchensis (assembly GCA_010110895.2). Taxonomy (NCBI): domain Eukaryota; kingdom Viridiplantae; phylum Streptophyta; class Pinopsida; order Pinales; family Pinaceae; genus Picea; species Picea sitchensis. The sequence continues at coordinate 28,764 of SNQJ01S0053442.1, read as the reverse complement.
AATTTTTCCAACTCCTAGAATCTTCCTTAAATGTCTTCAGCTCAAGTTTTTTCCTGCACACTCTTCTCAGCTACAGACTCCATAGTCTGCACAACAATGTACTCATTCATGAATTATTCTTTCTCCAAGATAATTTTCCCAATGTTCCCTTTGCATGCATCAATATCAGTCAACATTTTCTCTTCTTTCACTTGCAATGGATACAACTGATCCTGCCTTGATTGCTTCTTTGCTTCAATTGTATTCAATTATGTCTGTAGGTTTTACAAGTACTGCACACTTCTCAACCTATCTTGTATTGTCATCGTCTTCTTCTTTTTGTTTCAAGTCTTGTACTATAATGTTTAATCCTTCTTCTTTCTTATCTAACTTTTCCAGTCTGTCATCCTCATGTAAGATCGTCCATAGTTGTTTGCCTATGTCATATAACTCTATGATTTTTTGGAAGCTCTGTGCAATGTTATCCTTATGATATGTCACCATCTGCACCCTTTGTGATCTAACCTCTGGTGGAGTGATCAGTTGTAAAAGTTACATCATCTTTGTCATATGGATATTATAATTCTCCATCTTCTATAGTATCTTCTCTATCTTACCCTCTATGGGTATGTTCCCTTCCTGCATGTTGTCTGGGATAGTTTTAAACACTTCATCTACCAATTGCTCTATCTTCTCTGCACATTGCTTTATGTAATCCTTCTCAACCTACAACTAGTTTAGTGTTATCTTCATAGTCTCATTTATTTTGTTAACCCATTCTAGATCAGTCACATCTACTCATGCTCTTGATTGGATCTCATGTGCGACACCAACTTTTAGTTTATACAAAACTTCATGGGGACCTTCGACAATGTCAATTCCAAGTGATCTATGTCTTTCATGATCTTCTATGTTGTCTCGTCATCCATTTGCAACATATCTTGAGTGATAGAAAAAATTTCACTCTCTAACACTACAATATGGATCGCCTCTTACATTGGGATTTATCTTCTTGAGTAGTTTGTTTTGGTATCACCTTATCCTTCTATTGTGTTGCACTCAGTTTCAGTTGTGCCAACGTTTCCTTCACCTCTGTCATCTTATAAATGATTTATTCTCATTTTTTTTTGCATCATACCATGCCTCTACTATGGAATCCTATACTTTTATAGTGGCTAACTCGACATCATCCTCTATCAAGGTCAACTCAGGGACACTCTTGTGTGCTTTCATCTTATTTCTTTGGCCTATTTTTTATAGTACAATCATCTTCATTGGCAAAGCCTTTGTTTGTGTTGTGGTCATTTCTATCTCTATGTTTAGGACATATCCACCTCCAAGTTCCTCTTGTGTAGGAATATTAACATCCTTTTTTACTCATCCATTGGTTACCATGGTGAGGTCCTTCTCTTGTGCTGACAGATTTTGAATATTATTCTATCTAGGTTTCCTAATTATTGTGCTCCCTCATGTTTACTTTGAACACTCTACAACCTTCCTTGTATTTTTTGTTGGACTATTTGTCTACTTAAATGTTCCCTCCTCTACTTTCTACTTACCTTTAGATCCCTTCTTGGACACTACCATTACTTTCCATTCCTTAGGCCATTATTTCATGGCACATTGTACCTCTTCTTTTGTCACACAATACCTCATCTACAACCAATTCTTCTTGGGATCCCTCTTAGCCTAGATCCACATATTGTATCTGGAAGCATTGAAATGTTCTACTCCTTTATATTCTTCCACTACTTCTGGTAGTATCCTCTAGTTATTGTGTATTTTTTATTCATCCCATCAAAACAAAAGGAAAATAAACTTGAATTTTCCTTCCTTTCCTTTGTAGTTTAAGTATGCCTTAATGTCATATAGGTTGTTGTGCAACAATTGTCTGGCCTTGGGTAAAATCCATTGTATTTGGGTTCTTTCCAACCCATCAAAGCTATTAGTATGATCAACCATGGATAGTGGAACTCCATTCCAATATTTTGTGCATCTTTGCAGTCATCAAAAAACAATTTTAGTAAGTATGGGCTCAATCTTAGTAAAGTCCCCTTTGTGCACTACACTATTGATGCTATAACTCTTGCAGGTGTTCTTTCCTTGCATCATTTCCTTAACAGTTTGCAATCCATAAACTTAGCTTCCAATCTCATCGTAGTTTCACCAATTCTGTTGGTTATGATTCTCCATGACCCTCTCTATGTAGCATATGTTTTCTTCATCTCCTCTACCAGTTATTTCTCCTTTTTTAACCATCCAATTATCGTGTTGTCTTTTCTACATATGATGGTAGACATATAATTGGTGAAATCAAATCTACATCTATTGAGGCCGTCTTTTCCATCCATAGAATACCCCCATGTAGCAATTCTAATAATTTTTTGACATAATTGTTCAGATATTTACCCTGTCCAAAATGAGGGATTTCCAACAAGTTAATTATCCCTGTGTTATACAACCCTACTACCCACTGCTTTGGTTCCAAAACTGGAACTCTTGGTGAACTTACTCCTTTACTCTCCATATATACATGTGGCTCAAATTCAGGGAACTTGTCCCTATATTTTACATCATTATTAGAATACTTTAGTTTCTCCACACAACCTAATAAGTTAGAAAGGATCATGACTCCTTTTGTTATGCATGGTAATTTCATTGTAACTTCTATCTTCTTGTGTGGTGATCTCTATGTTGGTTTTTTTCCCTTTGTGTTTTTTTTCCCTGTCAACGACCGTTCTTATTGGTGCGCATCTTCTTCTTCTTCTTCTGTGTTGGAATTATGTTGACCGATAACATATTTACCCTCAACCTGTTCTTATTTTTGCGGTGTTTTCTTGGCGACAAGATTTTGTACTTGTCTGACCTCTTCCCTAGGCTCATCTAAATCTGTTCTTTCATCATATTCCCTACTTGTCTGTTGTGGTGTTCTCAAACATAGCTGCTCTGTATGGTTTTGTTCTTCATCCCTTAGATACACATCCATCTGCTCAATTACTAGTTCCTATTCTTCGAAAAATCTTGGACTGACTGGTTTAATCATAGGTGATGGGATATCATCTATATTTACTACTCCCTTCGGCTTGATAGGGTTTTCTAATTTTTTGGTTGCTTACTCTATGGGATTCACAACACTTTGTGTCAACCTTGTCATTCGACTGGGAGCTCCAACCTTCAATGGTTCCATTCTTCTAAATGATGTGAAATGAATTTGAATACTCACAGAATACCTTGAAATCTCCATGACAACACTTGTTTGCACCAATTTTTCACTCCTTAGCTCTTCTTTTCTCCTTGCAATTTTTCTAATTTTATACTTCCTATCATAAATTCTTTGTCATGCTTTTACTTTTCCACTCATCACCTTTTTCCTTTCTTTGGCCGCTCTCTGTCCCATCACGCTGCGTTTTCTATCTAGTCATATTTATTTGATGCAAAATATGTTCTTGTTCTTTCATACCACTTATTGTCTATTGCACATAGTCTCATATAAGTCTTCATAAATAACCACTTATCTATCTACTTCATCTTTTTTTATTTTTCTTCTTTTTTCATTTTTTTCTTCATGTTTCTTCTTTTACTCATATTTTCTTATTTCACTTCTACTATATACACTATGTAAAACTCTACTTCTCTATACTAGAGCTACTAAGTGTTGGCATGTTTTTCAGACAAAGGCAAAGTATGCATGTTTGTCATTAATGGCAAAGATCACGATCAACATCACAACAACAATGATGGAATGGAAAAGATCAACACATTTAGCAGAGAAATGATGGAATGGTAATGGAAAGATCAAACGAGAAGAGGAATAGTGATCATTGGATCCTTCAAAATTCGCGATGGTTGTCATATCCTCTCAAAGTGTAAGTATAGATAAAGCAGGGCTAATAGGTTGAATTGTTGATTAGCAGAAATCCTTTCATTCGTTGGATTAAAACACGATTCCCATCAACCATGAGATCTTATTGAATGGGAGGACAAGATAAGCTACAAAGAGATACATTGTAGAATAGATCATTCGAAAATATCACAACCATTGACCATTCCAAAAGGATCGTGACTGAAGATATGCTTCAAGAATACCCGTCATCCATTGGATCTAGTGGAGTTGCAAGGAGAACAAGCCCAGGAGTTAGCTAGCACTCCAACGTCGTGAAATGACATGAACCGTTGGATACAGAGTACATGTGGCAAGAGGTCATCATTTCACTGACTGAAAGGTCAAAGGAAGGAGCCCCCTAACCCCTTGAATTTGGGATATGCGAAAACATGATAAGATATGGATCATTGATCCAAGAAGGACATGTGGTGATAGATTAGAGAACGTCATAGGTTTCATTTCGGAGTTTCGCAGATCGGGAAATCCAAATGAAAGAGGTTCTCTAACCACGCAAACTCACGATATGCGAAATCACGATAACAATCCTGACCATTGGAGTCATAGGACACATGGGAAGCGATTGGAATTTCGCTGACTTGCACATTGGAGGAGTAAACGGAGCATGATGTGGGAACTCATGATATGAGATATCCTGAAATGATCTGAGCCGTCATATTGAGGGTTGATCTGAACCCTTGGATCGAGGTATGTTGTGGGATGTTGGATACAGAGGACACATGGCGAGCGATTGGCATCTCACTGAATGGAAAGTCAAAGGAAGGAAAACCTATAACCTCCCAACTCGTGATATGCAAAATCATGATAAGGACTGGCCCATGGTCATAGACAAGGTCACATCATCAAAGGATGAAGGGAAGGAGATAATTACTAAGCTCCATTTTGGGGATCGAAACTTGGAGTATCGAGACCCTTCATCACAGGAATCCCAAAACGCGAGATCGCGAGGAGATCTAGACCATTGGATCATTGGAGATCTTGACTGTTAATTAGCCTCAATGAAGTTCATAAGTTCACAAAATGTGAAATGCCTTTTGGTGTAGGTTGTGTTCACCGCCAGTGGTAATGTGAGAGGGAGGAGCTAGTGGAGATAAGCTCCATTTTCGGGATCGCAACTTGGACCATCGAGACCCTTCAACATAGGATTACTGAAATGAGAAATGAGAAAATGCCTTTTTGTGTAGGCTGTGGTCACCGTCGGTGAGCATATGAGAAGGTCAACCTAGTAGAGATAAGCTCTTTTTCAGTGATCAAAACATGGAGTGTTGAGACCCTTTTTCAGTATGCATAGAGACAACTAAGTGCCAATCAGATTAAATTAAGCTCCTTGCAAAATTTGCAATTATACTAAGTTCACTAAACGAACTTCTACGCGTCGGTGGCGATTATTAGAGCCTGGTTCCACTTGCCATGTTTTAAAAGACATTTTATTGGAATGCTTCATCATTACTCATTACCAAGTTTAGAGCAAGTCATCAACTATATTTTTTGTTGTTGAAAGCTTAAAGGAGCGTCCATAACTGAAGTGACATCCTGGTTTCTGTCTGGATGTATTTCACACTATCGTGAATAGAAAGGATTGTGCTATGTCTTATAATCTCACTCCTTACAAAGATTTGCCTGAATCATATACAACCAATGTATTTTTCCTTTCTATTCTGAGTACGATTGAGTGTATAGAACTCAGTTGCACTAGAGTGACAGACTCGTCCTTGAACTCAATGGATGATCTTGGAAGAAATTTTAAAAACATATTAAGCTGGGCAGTAAAAGGGTTACTTCTCATGCTTTAACTATTTTAGCTCGAAATGTTCCCAAGCTTGAATTCATTTCATTATCATAGAACATAATGAATGATCGTGGCCTTGCATATTCGGGCCTCATACCTCCATTGTTTTGCATCAGCTTGGGGAACAAAAATATCAAATGTTTCATTCATTCAGGGGAGAGTGAATTAAATCCCACATGTCTTGCATTGAGGGGTTCTTACCACTGACATGGGTGGGCACTCACATTGTCATCCAACTTGCAATGCAATGCAAATGTGTGTTCGAGTTTGTGTAATATATTTCATCTTCGTGGTGAACGAGAAATGTTAACGTATAATTCTCAAAAATCTAGACAAATATAACATTCATAACAAGTGGACAAATAGATAAAATAAAGTTCTATGGAATATTTATGACTGGTAGCAAACATGAATAAAATAAAGGTCTATGGAATATTTATAAGGGGTAGAGAACAGATTTACACAAATAGAACATCCATAATAGGATAGAGAAAATATTTATAAGGGGTAGAGAACATGAATAAAATAAAGCCTTATGGAATATTTATAAGGGGTAGAGAACAGATTTGGACAAATAGAACATCCATAATAGGATAGAGAGAATATTTATAAGGGGTAGAGAACAGATTTGGACAAATAGAACATCCATAATAGGGTAGAGTATGATTTGGAATATTTATGAGGGGTAGCGAAACATGAATAAAATAAAGTCCTATAGAAATAGAATATCCATAATGGGGTAGAGGATGGATTTGGACAAATAGAACGTCCATAATGGGGTAGAGGAAGGATTTGGACAAATATAGCATTCATAATTATGAAAATAAAGTATTATGGAATATTTATGAGGGGTAGAGGACGGATTTGACAAATAGAAGATTCATAACATTCATAAAGTCCTTGTTGAACATGAATAAAATAAAGTCCTATTAATATGAATAAAATAAAGTCCCATGAAATATTTATGAGGATGGATTTGGACAAACAAAACATTCATAATTATGAAAATAAAGTTCTATGGAATATTTATGAAGGGTAAGTCCTCATCTAACATGAATAAAGTCCTTACTGATCATGAATGAGAAATGGTATAAGGTGTGTAATATTGAACATGAATGAAAAATGGTATAAAAATGTGTCTAATATTTAACATGAATGAGAAATGGTATAAAAAGGTGCATAATATGGAACATGAATGAGAGATGAGAAATGTTAACAGTGTGTACTATTGAACATAAATGAGAAATGGTATAAAAAGGTGATAAATGTTAATGGTGTAATATTGAACATGAATGAGAAATGATATAAATGGTGTGTAACATTCAAGATGAATGAGAAATTAGAAATGTTAATATATAAAAAGGTGTACAGGAGGAAAAATCGAACATGAATAAATTCCTCACCAAACAATGTCCTCATGAAACATGAATAAAGTCCTAACCGAAGGAAAGGACCAAACAACTACTCACCCAAGGGAAGGAAAAAACAATAAATTGAACATGAATAAAGTCCTCATCAAACATTAATAAAGTTCTCACCCAAGGAAATGACAAAATAACTACCTAACCCAAGGAAAAATAAAATAAAATAGAGTAAAATATTGAACATGAATAAAGTCCTCACCCAAGGACAAAACAATAAAAAATATCAAAGGGACAATAAAGTCCTCACCCAAGAAAATGACAAAACAATAAAAAAAATCCAAGAGAGAATATTATGTAATATCGAACATGAATAAAGTCCTCCCCAAACATGAATAAATTCCTCACCCAAGGAAAGGACATGGGGAGCAAAGGAAGCTAGCTACTAAAGGTTGAAGACAATCCTAGCCAGCCAAAAACCAAACGCTAACGCCTAGCCCATGCCTGTGAAGTCCACCCCGAATGCGTCAGGCATAGGTAGCAGAGATAGGAGCATCATAGACAAAATGATAAAAGATTGCAACATATTGAACACAAAAAAAGTCTTCACCCAAGAAAAAGACAAAATGATAAAAGGTCGCAACATATTGAACATGAACAAAGTATTCACCCAAGGAAAAGATAAAATAGTAAAGATAACAAAAAGACAATAAATTCATCACCCACTTAAAGAAAAAAACAAGACAAAGGGAGGATATTGTGTAATATTAAACATTAATAAAGTTCTCGTTGAACATGAACATCCTTACCAAACATCAATAAAATACTCACCCAAAAGATAAAACAAATTCATCACCCAAGGAAAGGAGAAAACAAACAACAAAACATAGCAACATGTTGAACATGAATAAATTACTCACCTAAACAAATGACAAAACAATAAAAGCTAAAAAGGAAGAATAAAGTCTCAGCAAAGAAAACAAAACAATAAAATATAGAGAAAAGAGAATATTATGTAATATTGAATATGAATAAATTTTGTGTAATATTCAACCTGAATATTTTGTGTGATATTAAAAAATATTATGTAATATTGAATATGAATAAATTTTGTGTAATATTTAACCTAAATATTTTGTGTAATATTAAAAAATAACAACGTAAAAATAAAGTTCTCATCTAAGGAAAGGACAAAACTATAAAACATGGAAAAGTTTTTGCTCAATGAAATGACAAAATAATAAAAGATAGAAAGGAATCAAGAAAGAGGGATTTGAAAGGTCACATAGAGGTAGAAGGAAAATAACTACCAAACTCTCTAATGAATGGAATTATTGTGGCTTGAAAGAGGAGGTCAATTTTTTTTAATTATGTAAACTACTTTTGTATTTAATGTAGAAGTCATTATTGGCCAATTTTTTTAGGGATATGTTTGTTGTTACTATGAATTTAGTATAGACTTATTTTTTCATTGATGGTGCTCTTTGAATCTAGCAATAATATATAGTTATTTGTTGTAAACTACTATCACATTTGGTTCTTATATATTTTTCCTTTCATTTGATTTTTTTAACATGGATACATTGTCTATCCTTAGCTTATTATTAGTGATTTGGAATTTATTAAACTATAATTTTGTGATATTTTTCCTTGTTTATTTTTCCACGGATACAATGTTTGGACATTGATGTCTACTTGGGAAATACAATTCATCCCACTCTTTAACGTAAAGTAAAGAATGAGATTTGTTGGTACCTTAGCTATAAATTACTAACATAAACTAGTAATATATATTATGTTTAAAAATATATGATTAGTCAACAACTATGTTAATATATATTAGTAGTATTTTTTACATATATGTATTTGAGTTATACTAGTATAGTCATTTTGTAGTTAGGATTTTTTTTTTTTTATGTTGAATTCATTTTTTTAGTATCTCCCCATGACTCATAACATCATACCCAATAACATGTACATTATAATTATTAACATCATGAATTTCAAGTCCTAGTTCACACTTCACCCAACTTAATTCCATACATGAGTGAAAACATATATTGTTTCTAAAATATTTATATTTGATCCAAAATTGGCCATAATTTGGCTAGCACCATTTAGATTGGATCAATTCGTTGCAAATAATATATATTTTTTGTCAATCAACATTGTACTTCCATCCTATAATTCAAAATCATGAAATTGATGTCAATATCCCAAGTCAATCAACATTGTACTTGCATCTTATAATTTAACATCACCAACTTGATGTACGGCAATATCCCTAGCTTTTTCAATGTGGGACAAAGGAATGCATTACATTCTCAATTTACCCTACCCAACCCTACATAATTGCCTATGACTTCTAAGGATAAAAAACATAGATACTATGCTTAAACATATTGTACTTATGTCCATGGTTAAGCTATGTTATTATACATTATAGAATATTATTAATTCTAAGTTATATATTAAAGTGGATTCTAGTTATATAATTTATAGTAGAGATAATAGATAGTTATAATATATGGTATACTTGTGTGTGTGCATTTTAGATAGTTATATAGTAATATATAAAAAATAATTAAAGGAAAAAAGAAGAAAAAACCGAAAAAAAACCATGAGATGATATTTTCATTTTCATGTAGCAAGTTGCATGAAACCATGAACCCCTGAAACCTTAAACCTATGGAACAATCTAAAAGGAGGCATGATTATTGTGATAAGTTGAGATATTTTGTGCCTGTGTTGGGAATGGAACAGTTCCAAAGGTAGTTGAGAGTTGCAATTGTGGATTAGGGAGAGAAATTCTAGTTTTGTTTGTAATTTTCATTCAGAAGGGATTTGGGGCAAGTTTGAGATATCTTAGTGGGGTAGTTGATCACTTTGTGAATGCATGTTTCTAGAATTAGTCATCATGCTAGAGAAACTCATGGAAAAAAAATGTGTGGAGTTTTGAAACATCCAACATTTCGAGTGGACACTCCACCCATCATTGGGGACATAGAAAACTAATAAGTTGTAAAAGAGTGTTGAGATTTATGAATATAAGAGAGTGGTAGTGATGGTTGTTAACTAATTAAAAGTACATGTTGTTTTTAAAGGTAATCAAAAACCATAAAAAAGGGGGTTAAAAGAGGTAAAAATAATAAAATAATAGTTCAAGTATTAAAAGGGGTTAGGTTGTAGTGGTGGTAGAATATTAAAGTAAACATTAAGAATAATAAAATGATGAGAAATTATAACAAATGATTAAAGAGAGTTAAAAAAATCTAATAATAAGAGTTTAATTATATATAAGGTAAAAGGAGGAATATTAGAATGCATTAAATAAATTAAAGTAAAGAAACGGTGGTGAAAGAATGTGAAAAGTGGAGGAATTAACGATTAAACTATTCAATTAGGAAAAATCAAATAGGAAAAAGATATGAAAGGGAAGGAGAAAATAATTATGGAGAGAATTTTTGTCAAAGTCAAGGTTATTAAAAAGAGAGATAAATTAGACAAGGTTAAAGTAATTATAGATAGAGAAAATAATACAAATAGATACTAGTTTAATAAAAACTTATAAAATTGTGGGGTGTAATAGGTTAGGAGAGTCAAGTAAATAAAGGTGATAAGAATGAGTGGTGTGAAAGAATCAAAGAATATGTTAAGGGAGTGATTAAGGGAAACACATGACAAAGTAAAGAGAAGTGGTGGAAACCTTAATATTTGGAAGGAGGAAAGAGGAGGAGCGAGTAGGAACTAGGAAGCGATTGGTCAACCAGGAAGGAGGGATGGGAAGGGGGCTCAAAGCTAGAGGTCTAATTGTTAAGGTGAAAAAAAGAAGGTTTCCATGAATGGCTAATATTATATCCATCTTTGCGGTTAAATTTATTATGGTGTTTTTCGACTTCAAGGGATTTTCGAATGACACTGGAACAATAATGAGGGGATGGGGGTAGGATTTTTGTTTGGTCAAAGAAAATGAGGTTCTTAAAATTGAAGGAATGTTTGGTGATATCAGATTTTTAGGTTCGATTATGGGAAGTGTCAGTTATATTATCTTTAAGCCTACCTTTAAAGGTTATTCCACTTTGGCCTATGTAAAATTTTCCATGGGAGCAAGGAATCTGGTAGACTTCAGGTTCAAGCATCGGGTCCACTTTGTCTTTGGTTGTTCTAAATAGTAGCTTGAGGGTTTAGTGAGGTTTGAATACAATTGTAATATTCTTCTTAGCAAGGAGTTTCATGATGTGATTGGTGGTTCCTTGGATATATGTAAGNGGGGAGGTTTTTGGTTTGGGTTTGTTAGCTAAGCACAAGTCTAGTTAATTTGGGGGAGAGATTAACCATTGGACATCAAGGATTTTTTTAAATGAGCCTTTGTATCCATGAGGGGTTCGGGGTTGGATATGTGAATGGCATGAGTGATCAAGGTTTTAAGGATGACAGATTTTTGGGTCGGGTGACAAAATTTCTCTCCATAAATACTTTCTCCTTCCCTTTCATATATGTTTCCTATTTTTTTTTTCCTAATAAAATATTTTAATCGTTAATTCCTCCTCTTTTCGCATTCTTTCACCAATGTTTCTTTAATTTAATTTATTTAATGTATTCTAATCTTCCTCCTTTGAACTCATATATCATTAAACTCATTTTCTTAAAAAAATGTAACTCTCTTTAATCATTTATTCTAATTTTTCATAATTTTAATATTCTTAATGTTTAATTTAATATTCTACCACCACTACAACCTAGCCCATTTTAATACTTGAACGATTATTTTATTATTTTTACCTCTTTTAAACCCCTTTTTTACACTTATTGCTTACCTAAAACCAACAAACACTTTCAATTAGTTAACAACCATCACTATCACTCTGCTATATTTATAAATATCAAAACTCTTTTACAACTTATTAGCTTTATATGTCCCAAATGATAGGTGGAGTGTCCACTCAAAACGTTGGACATTTTAAAACTCCATACAGTTTGGATCCAGAAGTCTCTCTAGCAAGTTAATTACTTGTTTCTTCCATCCATGATTTTGAGGGTAGGATACTAATATGTTTGTGCATATATTATCATAGAGGAGAGAAAATATATTCTTCTCAAAATAAAGACCAAGGATCTATCATTAGGGAAGGAATATATATTGAAGTTGGAGAATTTCCCTTCAACAACTATTACATAATTGTAGGTAAGCCTAATTTTTGTTTCAAAATGTTTTTTCTTGATTGATCTGATGAGGATTGTTAGTTGAAATCCTACAATTTATTCCAAGTACAATACATGTAGTGATGGGAAGATTATTCCAACTATTCATTGCACACATACTCGACTTTTACAAATCATGATGTGTTCCGAATTGAAGAGTCATTTTCACATTTCCCTAGAACCTCTCAAAAATGGATTTAACCTTCTCATGGGTATTTTGTCTATTCAACCCCATCTACCAATACCCTTGATTTTTTTTTATTTTTTGTTTGTATGTATGATATGAAGGCTATACCATGTGCCTTAGCCGCCACAACATTATATAGATACATATATATGGAAAATATTATTTGTGGAGGAATTTGTCTATTGGTTGGCATGAATATACCAATTCCATCATTTTCTATGTAGATTTAAAAGTTAATATTGAGGAGATATGTGTCAGGGGGATCATGTCTGATCCATAAGAAAAAAATGAGTTGAATTGTCATAGAGCTTAGGTAATTACACTAATAATGATTTAGAGGCTATTATTACTTGGTAAGGACTCAAAGTAATAAAGAAATAGGGAAATCCTCTAAGCCATAATCATAGGTGCCTTCAAAATAATACGTAGATATTTTCTTATTGTAATTCTTCTTTAAAACTAAGAGTCACTAAATTGTTCAGATGATTATCACGTTTTCCTGGAGATTCCAATGGTTATGTTACTACCACGTCAAGACGAATCTTAATGTTTAGATGAATCATAATGAAAATGAAGGGGTTATTAGGAAGTAAGGGGAATCATTGATAAGTGATGGATTCAAGGCTAAGGAATTTACCAAAAATCTCCCATGATTCAGAGTATAATGAAGGGTTTTAATAACTTCTTTAATGACGGGGGATCACCCCCTTCCACTTCTCACTTAATATTCATGAAGGGAATGGAGGGGTTAATTGTCATTAAGATATCCCCATCCACATCATTACAATTTGAAGAATTCTTTTATTAGTAATACAATGGCATATGACTTCCCCTCCTATGAGCCCTGAGAACCTTATCCAAGGTTAATGGTTGTCATTTTTTACTTAGAAAGAAATAGTGGAATTAGAATAATTAGATGTTGAAGTAGGTGTTTGATCATTCTTTTTTAGCTTGGGTTTTAGTCTGGAGATATGGAAGAGACCTCAATATTGAGAAATACAATTAGATCATGGGAGTATGTGGATGTTATATGTGCTAACCAGAGAGTATTTGTTTCTCATTGTTATTATTGTTATCATGTATTAAAGTAATTTTGTGATGTAGACAAGTGATTTCAACAATGTGAGAAAAACATCATGGAGCTGCATGAAAATGTGACTTAATGAGGTCCTTCATAGGAAAATTGGAAAATGTATTCAAGAAGAAGCACACAAAATCCAAAAAAAACAAGGAATAGTTCACCCTTAAGTATATAAAGGATCTCCTCAACTTGCAAGGTTTGGGAAATGAATCCATATCAACTCTCTCAATTCTGCATGGGAAAAAAATAGAACTATTTTCCTTCATAAACACCTTATCTGACCTAGTAATATGACCATAATCCTAGTTGAATCTCCCTCTTACTCTTGGTTTCATTGACCACTCTCATGCTTCTACTACATCTTTCCTTCTAGAAGACTCTACCATTTCTACTAAAGTGGGAGGTATGGATACTTGGTTGGATTTTATTGATGACACTTATTGATGGATTTAATTGGAGGGATGATTGGATGGAAAGGTGGTTTATAGTTTTGGAAAAAGCTCCCTACAATAATACATAGGTTCCTTTATAATTACTTAGGAAATTATGGGAAGAATTTATTTTGGGTCACCAAATCAACTACTTTAACATTGGGGAATTCCAGGGGGTGGGTTGTGGGACCACACAAGATAGAGAATCTTCTAGGCCTGACCCAATTATAGTTGCTTGTCCTCCTAGGAGAATTCCTAATCCCCCCTACTCAGCATCCTCTTGTCGAGGAAGGAATTACCCAAAAAACATTATCAATATCAACTTTTACTTACACTCTAGTCCAACATGACAGCTTTGTGGCATTATCTTGGTGGGAGGAACCTTTAGGTGACATTTAGAGAGCGGATATACATTCAAGCCTTGTATTAGAGTGTAGTTGAGAAAGGGAATAGGGATAAATTAGGAACTCATGTGACCCTCATAGATGCTCTATTTGCGAGAATATTTTTTATGAGCCAATAGAGGCTAGTACACATGAAAGTTTCACGGAGGAGGTTAGTATCTTGACTATATCTGTATTGTTCATTGATTATATATGTTTCTACATATCTTATGATATGATGTTTGTAGTTTATATGCTCTAATAACATACCCTCCATGTCGGTAAATGCATCAGTGCCAACTTTCACCACTTCTGAAACCATAGAGGCAATGCATGTGTTTGGTGTATTTCATACACAAGTACGTGTCACCTTTGATAAATTCACCACATTGATTTTTTTGATCTCTAATATCCTAAAATATAATGTTCTTGTGTTTCTACATGTTACAATACCATACATTGAGAAACTATGTCCACCTAGGATGGAAAATTCACCCCTTTCATAGGTATCATGTGTTGACTTAAATCTTTTTTAAATGTGAAATGTTTTATATCATTTCAGTTAAATTTTACATTTTTGTACCAAAACAAATATTAAAATATATATGCAGGTTGCTTCATTCAATGCTAGATCACTTGTACACCCATACACCACCCACCCCTTCCACCTTTTCCATCTAATGCATCCATGGTGGTTGCACCTATACAAAACCAAGTATTTATCTCTATTGCAAACCATATTGTGCCATCTAATGAGGCTACTAGAATAAATGTTTCCTCAGAGAAGGTTCTACAACCAAGTGCTCCACCTACTAGAAACTCTCCACCATTTCCTCACTTATTCAAAGTGAGATCATATGTTGATGATTTTTTATGTATCATGAATGAAATTGATTTTGTTCATTTTTTTTTTAATTTCATGCTTTGATCCTTGTAACTACTGCAAGGTGACATCATTGAGAGATTAGGGTTGCAAAGGAGTGTAGCACCATTGAAATTATCAGTATCATATATGGTGATTTTTCTTAGCTTTATTTATAAAGTATAATTTTGTGATTCTATTAATTCATTGTGGAAAAAAAATAATAAGAATGTTGTTTCTTTGTCCACTCTTTGGAGCGACTAACCATGCCTAGTTACAAAACCATTCGAGGTGTTGCTTCGTGTAAGACACACTCAAATGCACATAGACACTTCATGGCACATGTTTTATGAATTCCAATATTTATTTATTTCATGTTGATGAATGATTATTATGACGATAATGCTAAGAATTCCATCTTTTTCCACTATGATGAGATTCTCCCAATTCCACATACTTCCTTTAGAATCTATTCAAATAGGTTTTGGTCTCCAATTCCTAATATCATATGTGATGGAGGGGAACAATGTAGAAATCCCTATGTGTCATACCATTTATATTATTAGTTTTCCATCCCATGTTTAATCATCAACTTATTACATAATTTTTACATAATGAATTATTAAAGTTATTACCCGTGTTTACTTATTGCATTTCCTCCTATCATATCACAATCTCATATACACAAGAATGTGTCAACACTTTTTAATCACAAGTTTAATTGACATAACCATGCATGGAATCCCATGTCTTGACCTCATAACATGAATCAAACATGATTTAACCTGTTAACATAATCCTTTTTTATAACTAATCTAGGGTCATCTAATGACTAGTTTGATTGTATCCTCCACATCATATTCATGTTAATTAAGATATTTGGATACTTCAAAAAATCTATGAATTTAATTTATTTGTCCAAATTCAGTTTTACCATAATTCATCCTTTGACTTCATATATCACTAAAAGAAAATTTACTAACAACATCCACTAGTTTGAACACTAAATTCCTCATCAGAATGGTATGAGAATTTGAATTCATGAGGTTTGATACCTAAACCTCATTAAAAGCCTACAAGTTTATATTATTTCATGAAGTGGAACCTGAAAATTATTAAATATCCATGACTTCATTCATATTCTATATTATTTTCATACTCAGGCCTTGTCAAATAAGATTTTATTAAACACCCATTGGATTTTAATACTTAAATCTCATTGATAAGATATAGGAAAATTCATATTTTCCATACTCCATGAGATTTGGTCACCAACTTCAAATAACCATAGAATATTCACTCCATAAGAAGGTGTAGACACATAATGATAACCTATCTTATGAATCTCAACCATTAGCTCATCATTATGAGCATCAAACTTGACAAAATCAACATAGTACTCACAAAGGCATTTTTTCAAATATTTTGTACAAAAATGTAATATTGAACATTCAATAGTTCACGTACTCAACCAATAACAATATAGATTTCAAGTATTTTTTGTATCATGTACTAGGACTCTCCTCCCTTAGTCATTGATGCATAACCACTCTAAATTTATCTGTTATAGAAATATTTGCCTCACCCTATGAACATTTTATCAAAAGGCCTTTCTCCATTTCCCTATGCAGACTTGAAGTCCCTTTTTACAGTTCCCAGAGATAAAAATAGTATTTTTCCACATATATGTTCCCTAATTTTTATACAACATGTGTATACACAGGTTGCACCATTACAACCCTCGTACATTAGTTTTTTTGTCCAAAATTAAAAAAATGGTGTCAATTTTCCATGTCATGTCACGAGATCCATGATCCTTGACCTTCCATATACTGTAAATGTTTCGAATCGGCCCATCATTTCCATTTGAAGGATATAAATGGGCCATATCGAAGCTGTGGAAAAGAGGATAAGAATTCAACTTTGAAAACAAAGTTGTTCTCGATAAATTATTCACTTCATATTTAGTTTGCATCCCTTTATCCTTTTAAGTTTGAACATGTTGTTCATCCCCCAAGCTCTTCCCTACTTTATTGAGAACCTCATTTTCTCTCTTATATGAGCTTGCCTTTGGTGGAGGATTGAAGTGTTGGAGGCCCAGCTGGAAGGGACATAATTTCTTGGTTCTGAACCATGCTGACATGGAAGTTTGTAATTCATACACTTATGCTAATTACATTTTAATATAAATACTCTTTTCTCATCCAATTAATGTCTTGCAAATATTTGAATTGTTATTCCATTGGCATATTTGTTATGAATATTGATGGATTATTCTATTGAAAGTGCTAAATTTATATATTATCATCATGTGCTTGTGTTTCTTGGTTGTTGAGGACAAGTTGCAGGTGTATTGCTTTGGGTCAAGTGCTTGTGTTTCTTGTCTTGTTAACATGTTTTCTTATATAGTATACTTGAGATTAGAGTTGATTTCTCCAGTCATTTTTGTCTGTTGTGTTTTACCCCATGCCATAGAGAGAGTTTCTTGGTAACATTATCCATTTATCTTCATTTATATTTCCCATTATAACCAATTTGGTTTCTAACAATAGTGTATGAAAATTCAAATTAGAATTGAGTTAGGAATTAGAATTACATAATCAAAAATCACAAGTGAAAACCCAATTGAATTCTCATGAACATGCTTATTACTAGGAATTGAATCACATAACAAATCATATGTGCATAAATTGGATCTTAAATATAATTAATTATTCGTGATTAAATACGAAATACATATGTAAAATACATAATCTCAACACATCATATCTAACATAAATAACTTTGAATGGCATCCAACAACCTGGCCATGTATTTCTAATTAGAAATAACACTCATAATGATATATACTCACATATAATTAATATAAGTCTATTTTCATAATCAATAAATATATTTCACATCAAGATAGTCATTCCATTACAAAATTCCCACATATATAAAAAACAAGTAATGGAATAATTAGCATAAACAAATTCAAACACAAATAAAGATACTTACACACATTTGTGATAATGGACTACCAAATTAGTTGAAAAGTAATTCCTTTCCATCAAACCATAGGAAATCAACTATGAAATCCACCCTCAAATCAAGATTACAAAACTACATTGGTGAATATAAGTTCTTCATCACTAATCATACTCATTCAAACCCACAAACTCGAGATTTCTAGAAAATATATAACCTACCATAGTATCTATCAAATAATTCATCCACACAACACATCCAACCATTAAATTATCCACTATTCTTTTCACCCACAATCATACACAACACAAGGTCTGAAGTCCGTTCTCTTCCATGTAGTCCCTCAAACAATTTGTACCCTCCAATGATCTGGAATATTAAAGGGAACTCTAAATGCAATTTCTCTCGAGGTTCTTGAAATGGAATTTCGGCTAAACCAAACCTAATTACTAAGACAAAAAGGTTTACAGGTCACTATCATTTCCTAAACTCAAGAATAATCAACCATGATTTTCCTCTTAAATCAAACTCGTTACTCCTCTTGTAAACAACAAATTCCTTATATTTCCACATTTTCTTATTGGCCTCATGCACATAGAATTACCATGGAAGCTGTAGGAATGAAATCCATGGAAGCCATATGGGTTGAACATGATTAGGAGAGGTGAAAATTGAATGATAATAAAAAATGCGCAATAGGAAACAATCAAAGGAAGACAATTAATTATAAAACATTTTGTTGGAATATTTAGAGGGGGTTGAATCAGTATGAGAACTTCATACCACTTTTAACCACAATATATATTCTTTCACTTTATCAACAATGTTTAAAATTTTATCATCAATGTATGATCTATGATTGCGTTCATATATATCATAAGCATGTAATCATAAACAACATCACATCAAGAAAACAATACACCAATATTTATGTGGAAGCTCAAATGGGAGAAAACCACAAAATTCTTTCTTATATATATCAATAATTCATTCATAGGAAGCACTAAATTCTCAATTCCCTAGCTGAAACTCAAAGGATTATCCATCTGCTTATTTTCAGGCTTCAACCCGAAGGAGGCTACAATTCCATGAATTCTCTGGCTCCAAGAAAAAGGAGGCTACAACCCCTTGAGTTCTCCAGCTCCAACCTGAAGGTGGCTAACACCACCTAGTTCTTAGGATCCAAATTAAAGGAAGCTTTGAATCCATATTTCTTCGAATCCAACTGGAAGGAGGCTACAGCCCCCTTTCCTTTCCTCGTTCTGTCGCCTTGAAATATAAGTGTAGACCAATTCTCACTACCACAATCGTTTCCATTGTCACTTCCACTACCACTTTCACTGTCACTATCACTATCACACCAACCTATCCAACCAATCACTATCTCCTCCACAAAACTAGATCCACTCTCATCCACATGAAACTCATGCCAATATCACTAAGAGCATAGCTCAAACCATATTCTCTACAACACCAACACATGCCTCTACCAAGATTGTACCAAGATGACCACATACCATCACAAGATATTTGTCTTAACCAAGTAACAGCCTATACCATGCATCAACCATGCATGAACCTATACCTCAACTTGTACCATCAACCATGTACCATAACAAGTGCATCAACCATACCAAGTATAAATCATGTACCATACCATGCACATCAACCATGTCCATCAACCATGTAAATCAACAACCTATCACAACCTCTACCAACAACCTATCACAACTTGTATCAACAACCTATCACATTAATCTCATCAACCAATTGGATCTGATCACATAGATCTCATACCAACTACCACAAGTGTATATATCAAACCATGTAAAACTATGTACCTTTCTATGTTTTCTCAACAACCTCTGATTTAATATATCTTAATCATTGTATAAAAAAATGTATCTTTAAAATGGTGACATGACCTGTAAATAACATACCTTAGAAAACATCATTAAAAGCTTCATCCTCCCTTGGATTTACGACCTTCTCTACTTCAACTTCCCTTTGAAATTCACCTCATATCTCCTTGGTTAACTCAATCACTTATAAATATTCAATATTCTCATTAGGTTCTAATAGGATTATCTTCATACCTTATTTATACTTCCCAAGTAACTTCCTTTAGGGACAACTTCTAACTGTTTTACCCCTTCTCCTCAATCTTGGGATAACCCAGTTTCTTGTTGCAACTAACTTTTCCTTAATTAGTCAAATCATAAATACTTTTTTGCCACTTCTTTATCCCTAACTATCTTATTTTTACAATCACTTTACCCATAATTAATTAATTTATTATTTAACCACTTTGACTATTCAACCTTATGGTTACAACAACTTTACCAATAACTAATTTCTTCGCAGCCACTTTGACTAGAAAACTTCTTGATGACTTTCTAGGATATTCTAGAATAATTGACTTATTTTTTACCTTCTATGGGATTCTAGAATATTCTTGAGGGTCCTCCAACTTCACAAGGCAATATCTCACTAACCGTGAGGAACCACATGGTGTACCACATATCAGTAGAAATGGAACGACATGTATTACCCATCTATGATAGTATTACCTAAAAATTCACCAACTTCATGTCTTTATTACTCATAAAACATGGGTTCCTTAACAACACCTCTAGTGTTACATATAGACTACATCAAATGCACCCAACTAACTCACCATAAATATATATCATACAACTATTCAACATCTATGGACCTATCTATGGAATGACATCAATATTTAAGGGTTGCCATCAATCCCTAAGGGTTGAAATTAATGACAACCAACTGTCTAAACAAACTTTCGAACACATTTTCCTTATCAATATTTTGAATACTTAGTTTACATGGAATCGTCATCGCCTACCAATACTAGCACATTTTCCATAGAAAAAAAGGAAATCCCTTCATGAGCTCCCGCATTAATAACATATGCATCTATCACTGGATAAAGTATCACCTTGCAATCCCAAGTTTCATTTAAAAAATGCTCTCCTAGGTGTCTTTTTGGAATAGGAGTTTTAACAACAGGAGCTTTGGAAAAGTATTTTTTACAATAAAATTAGTGAAAGCCTTTTTAATCCATTTGCCAATTCCTATTTTTGTAGTTGAATGTGTTGATGTTGGACAACTGGTTGTCATTGTTGTCAACCCTATTCAACCCTAGTAGAAGCCATGAAGCAAGTTTGGAAGTCTCTATAAGTAGTGGGTATAATTGAACAAATATCCAAAGTGGTCACCTTATGGCATATCTTTAAGCATCGCCCTCATGGGAAGAGGCTTTGAGGAAGTCTAAAAGAATCTTTGGAAATATTGTTAAGTGGTTGAGTGGTTAAGGATACCAAGAGGTGTGGTCATAGAACTTGGATTTGTTTGAGGAAAAAGAGGATGAATGAAAATAAAAATTCATGTAGCACACTCATCGATGGATAGTCCTCATTGTGTCATTTCCAATGGTAGGTCGTACACCATGTGGTTCTTTATGGGTACAAATATATGCCTTCATGAAGTTGAAAGACCCGACTAATGGTTAATAATCCCCTAAACAATTACAACATGAAGTTACAAGTAATTGATTAAAGGGTAAAGTGGTTTTTGGATGTATGGTCTGACACGACTTCTGCCTTAATTTTCTAGCAAAACCCTAGAAACCATCATTCCTTCTGGAGACCAGAAGGAAACACTACACACACAACGCACAACCCAGTCTCACCCAAGATGTCTTATGGGTGAATGTAGGACCCAAGTGTCTACAGTATTGGAAGGAATATTTCTCATGGGGATGTTAGACATATTTTTCTACTTTTCTCTTTACTTCAATAATCATTAGATCTACCATGCTATAATCATATTCATTCATTAACATACATACTATAGAAAATATCAAAGCAATATAGTGCGCGCTACATTTTAATACTACTATATTCATTCATTCATCATAAATCATGTAAAAATAAACATTCCACACAATGAAACAATGTTTTACCATGGTTCACCCCCACGGGCTACGTCCACAATGATTTGGAAATATTCTCTTGTTTATTCATCTTTATCAAGTCATTTCTCCACTTCCGTTACATCATAATACAAAATAGTAATAATGGTCAGGATGAAAAGTTAGAACCAATCTCCACAACTTGTGACCTTACCCTCAGTTACTACTCAAGAACAAACTCATCTCCAAAACTAACTCTATGATCTTACCGTGAAAAAATTACTCTAACTCTTCCCACTCACTAGATACTAGCTAATCTCCTTAGATATTACAATACATATTTATACTACCAAAATGTGTGTTAAACCCATTACATCATGACCAAAACCCTAACCTTAAGTGGATTAGGTTTGTCCACATTGTAACCTCTTGCACCCAGTTGGTCCACGATCTGAATTTTTCCTGGTCGCAATGCCATTCTTTCTGTCTTTGAATTTGCTCTTACTCGTGTTTCTTTTCCTTATCTTTTAACACACTCCTTTTCTTGTCCCATTCTCATATGCTTCATTTATTGTTGTGCATTTCCCCAAAATAGCTTGTGCCAATAGTCCCCCAACACTTCCCTATGGCTCATCCCGAGCCACTCAAGAAGTGTTTGCATCCTACGCCAATTTTTCCAACTCCTGGAAGCTTCCTGAAATGTCTTCAGCTCAAATTTTTTCATGCACACTCTTCTCAATTACAGAGTCCATAGTTTGCACAACAATGTACTCATTCATCAATTCTTCTTTCTCCAAGATAATTTTCCCAATGTTCCCTTTGCATGCATCAATAATAGTCAACATTTTCTCTTCTTTCACTTGCAATGGATACAACTGATCCTGCCTTGATTGCTTCTTTGCTTCAATTCTATTCAATTATGTCTGTAAGTTTTACAAGTACTGAACACTTATCAACCTATCTTGTACTTTCATCGTCTTCTTCTTTTTGTTTCAAGTCTTGTACTATAGTGTTTAATCCTTCTTCCTTCTTATCTAACTTTTCCAGTCTGTCATCCTCCTGTAGGCTCGTCCATAGTTGTCTACCTATGTCATATAACTCTATGATTTTTCGGAATCTCTATGCAATGTTATACTTATGATATGTCACCATATGCACCCTTTCTGATCTAACCTCTAGTGGAGTGATCAGTTGTAAAAGTTCCATCATCTTTGTGATATGGATATTATAATTCTCCATTTTCTGCACTATCTTCTCTATCTTACCCTCTGTGGCTATGTTCCCTTCCTGCATGTTGTCTGGGATAGTTTTAAACACTTCATCTACCCATTGCTCTATCTTCTCTGCGCATTGCTTTATGTATTCCTTCTCAACCTGCAACTAGTTTAGTGTTATCTTCATAGTCTCATTTCTTTTGTTAACCCATTGTAGATCAGTCATGTCTACTCATTCTCTTGATTGGATCTTATGTGTGATACTAAATTTTAGTTTATACAAAACTTTTGTGTGGACATTGGATAGTGCCAATTCCAAGTGATCTATGTCTTTCACGATCTTTTCTGTTCTCTCCTCATCCATTTGCAACATATCTTGAGTGATAGAAAATTTTTCACTCTCTGACAGTACAATATGGATCGACTCTTACATTGGGATTTATCTTCTTGAGTAGTTTGTTTTGGTATCACCTTATCCTTCTATTGTGTTGCACTCAGTTTCAATTGCGACAATGTTTCCTTCACCTCTGTCAGCATGTAAATGATTTATTCTGATTTCTTTTTTGCATCACACCATGCCTCTACTGCATAATATTTTACTTTTATAGTGGCTAACTCGACATCATCCTCTATCAAGGTCAACTCAGGGACACTCTTGTGTGCTTTCATCTTATTTCTTTGGCCTATTTTATATAGTACAATCATCGTCATTGGCAGAGCCTCTATTTGCATTGTGGTCATTTCTTCTCTATGTCTAGGACATATCCACCTCCAAGTTCCTCTTGCATAGGAATATTAACATCCTTTTTTACTCGTCTATTGGTTACCCTAGCGAGGTCCCTCTCTTGTGCTAACGGATTTTGAATATTATTCTATCTAGGTTTCCTATCTATCGCGCTACTTCATGTTTACTTTGAACACTCTACAACCTTCCTTGTATTTTTTGTTGGACTATTTGTCTACTTCAATGTTCCCTCCTCTACTTTCTACTTACCTTTAGATCCCTTCTTGGACACTACCATTACTTTCCATTCCTTAGGCCAGTATTTCATGGCACATTGTACCTCTTCTTTTGTCACACAATACCTCATCTACAACCAATTCTTCTTGGGATCCCTCTTAGCCTGGATTCACATATTGTATCTGGAAGCATTGAAATGTTCTTCTCCTTTATATTTTTCCACCACTTTTAGTAGTATCCTCTAGTTATTGTGTATTTTTTATTCATCTCATCAAAACAAATGGAAAATAAACTTGAATTTTCCTTCCTTTCCTTTGCAGTTTAAGTATGCATTAATGTCATACAGGTTGTTGTGTGACAATTGTCTGGCCTTGGGTAAAATCCATTGTATTTGGGTTCTTCCCAACCCATCAAAGCTATGAGTATGATCAACCATGGATAGTGGAACTCCGTTCCAATATTTTGTGCATCCTTGCGGTCATCCAAAAATAATTTCAGTAAGTATGGGCTCAATCTTAGTAAAGTCCCCTTTGGGCACTACACTATTGATGCTATAACTCTTGCAGTTGTTCCTTCCTTGCATCATTTCCTTAACAGTTTGCAATCCATAAACTTAGCTTCCAATCTCATCGTAGTTTCACCGATTATGTTGATTATGATTCTCCATGACCCTCTCTATGTACCATATGTTTTCTTCATCTCCTCTACCATTTATTTCTCCTTTTTTCACCATCCAATTATTGTGTTGGCTTTTCTACATATGTTGGTAGACCTATAATTGGTGAAATCTAATCTAAATCTATTGAGGTTGCCTTTTCCATCCATAGAATACCCCCATGCATCAATTCCAATAATTTTTTGACGTAATTGTTCAGATATTTACCCCGTCCAAAATGAGGGATTTCCAACAAGTTCGTTATCCCTGTGTTATACAACCCTGTTAGCCACTGCTTTGGTTCCAAAATTGGAACTCCTGGTGAACTTACTCCTTTACTCTCCATATATACATGCGGCTCAAATTCAGGGAACTTGTCCCTATATTTTACATCATTATCAAAATACTTTAGTTTCTCCACACAACCTAATAAGTCAGAAAGGATCATGACTCCTTTTGTTATGCATGGTAATTTCATTGTAACTTCCATCTTCTTGTGCGGTGATCTCTATGTTGGTTTTTTTCCCTTTGTGTTTTTTTTCCCTGTCAACGACCGTTCTTATTGGTGCACATCTTCTTCTTCTTCTGCATTGGAATTATGTTGACTGGTAACATCTTCACCCTCAACCTATTCTTATTTTTGCAGTGTTGTCTCGGAGACAAGTTTTTGTACTTGTCCGACCTCTTCCCTAGGCTCATATAAATCTATTATTTCATCATATTCCTCGCTTGTCTATTGCGGTGTTCTCAAACACAACTTCTCTGTATGGTTTGGTTCTTTATCCCTTAGATCCACATCCATATTCTCAGTTACTAGTTCCTATTCTTCAAAAAATCTTGGACTGACTGGTTTAATCACAGGTGATGGGATCTCATCCATGTTTACTACTCCCTTCGGCTTCATGGGGTTTTCTAATTTTTTGGTTGCTTACTCTATGGGATTCACAACACTTTGTATCAACCTTGTCATTCAACTTTGAGATCCAACCTTCAACAATTCCATTCTTCTAAATGATGTGAAATGACTCTAAATACTCACTCAATACCATGAAATCTCCTTGACAACACTTGTTTGCACCAATTTTTCGCTCGTTAGCTCTTGTTTTCTCCTTGCAATTTTTCTAATTTTATACTTCCTGTCATAAATTCTTTGTCATGCTTTTACTTTTCCACTCATCACCTTTTTCCTTTCTTTGGCCGCTGTCTGTCCCATTGCGCTGTGTTTTCTATCTAGTCATATTTCTTTGATGCACAATATGTTCTTGTTCTTTCATACCACTTATTGTCTGTTGCACATAGTATGATATAACTCTTCCTAAAAAGCCACTTATCTATCTACTTCATCTTTTTTTATTTTTCTTCTTTTTTCATTTTTTTCTTCCTGTTTCTTCTTTTACTCATATTTTCATATTTTACTCCTACTATATACACTATGTAAAACTCTACTTCTCTGTACTAGAGCTACTAAGTGTTGGCATGTTTTTCAGACAAAGGCAGAGTATGCATGTTTTTCATTGATGGCAAAGATCATGATCAACATCACAATGACAATGATGGAATGACAAAGATCAACATGTTCAACAGAGAGATGATGGAATGGTAATGGAAAGATCAACTGAGAAGAGGAACAGTGATCATTGGATCCTTCAGAATTCTTGATGGTTGTCATATCCTCTCAAAGTGGAAGGATAGATAAAGCGGGGCTAATAGGTTGAATTGTCGATTAGTAGAAATCTCGTCATTCGTTGGATTAAAACAAGATTCATGTCAACTGTAAGATCTTGTTGAATGGGAGGATAGGATAAGATACAAAGAGATACATTGTGGAATAGATCTGGATCATCAGATCACTCGAAAAGATCACAACTGTTGACCATTCCAAAAGGATCGTGACCGAAGATCTGCTTCAAGAATACTCGTCATCCATTGGATCTAGTGGAGTTGCAAGGAGAACAAGCCCAGGAGTCAGCTAACACTCCAATGTCATGAAATGACATGAACCATTGGATACAGAGTACACATGGAAAGAGGTCATCATTTCACTGATTGAAAGGTCAAAGGAAGGAGGCCCCTAACCCCTTGAATTCGCAATATGCAAAATCACGATAAGATCTAGATTGTTGATCCAAGAAGGACACGTGGTGATAGATTAGAGCACATCATAGGTTTCATTTTAGAGTTTCACAGATTGGGAAATCCAAAGGAAAGAGGTTCTCTAACCATGCGAACTCACGATATGTGAAATCACGATAACAATCCTGACCATTGGAGTCATAGGACACGTGGAAAGCGATTGGAATTTCATTGAATTGCACATTGGAGGAGACAACGAAGAATGATGTGGGAACTCGTGATATGATATATCCAAAAATGATCCAAGCCGTCGAATTGAGGGTTGATCTGAACCCTTGGATCGAGGTATGTTGTGGAACATTGGATGCAGAGGACACATGGCGAGCGATTGACATCTCGTTGAATGGAAAGTCAAAGGAAGGAAATCCTATAACCTTCCAACTCACGATATGAGGAATCACGATAAGGACTGGCCCATGGTCATAGACAAGGTCACATTGTCGAAGGCTTAAGGGAAGGAGCTAATTACTAAGCTCCATTTCGGGGATCAAAACTTGGAGTGTCGAGACCCTTCATCATAGGAATCCCAAAATGTGAGATCGCGATGAGATCTAGACCATCAGATCATTGGAGATCTTGACCGTTGATCAGCCTCAATGAAGTTCATAAGTTCACGAAATGTGAAATGCCTTTTGGTGTAGTTTGTGGTCACCGCTAGTGGTCATGTGAGAGGGAGAATCTAGTGGAGATAATCTCTATTTCGGGGATCACAACTTGGACCATAGAGACCCTTCGACATAGGATTGCTGAAATGTGAATTGCGAAAATGCCTTTTTGTGTAGGTTGTGGTCACCGTTGGTGAGCATATGAGAAGGTGGAGCTAGCAGAGCTAAGCTCTTTTTCAGGGATCACAACATAGAGTGTCAAGACCCTTTGACACAGGATTGCCGAAATGCAAAATACAAAAGGCATTTTGATTAGTCATGTGATCACAGTTAGTGGGCATATGGACTAGGCACGATATCCATCAGTGGTAATCCAATGGTGCAGGTTAATCATTAATATGATCAAAGGGTCATTGTTTATATTCATGATTAATAAGCTCAGTTACGATTCAGTTAGAAAATTGAATCATGGTTCTTGATCGCTTGGCGATTCAGTTGCTGAGACATTTTTGTTTTTTCCAAAGGAGATTTGAGATGTAACTGATGAGATTGGTGAGCATAAAAGGCGAGATGCAGCGACTGTGTAAGGTTGGTAGTTATAACCGAAATAGTGAGATGAACTGTAAGATAGGTAATNGAAAGAGCAAAATAGCAGAATAACATGAAGCAAAGAACAACTGCAAAACAATTTTTGAAATAGGGAAGAATTGCAGAACAATGAAGAAGGGGTAAGAATTAAAATACCTGTATTGTTTGTTTGTCAATCAATTATTCAGAATCAGGGAGTAAGGGTGGTGTTAGGGAGGACTATGGTCCTCTGGTATTCAAGTTGGTGCTTGAATATTGGAATTTGTATCTTCCATCTAGTTGTGTCTAGAAAAAATAGGGTGGCAGGGTGGTGCTCAGGAAAACACAAAGTTTTTTGTATATAAGTTGGTGCATGTATAAATCCAGTTGGTGCTGAAATATTTAGGGAGTTGGTGCTTCTTTCTAGTCAGTGCTAGAGAAACCAGAGAGTTGGTGCTCCCAACAAGTTTGAGCTTCTAAAATAGAGGTATTAGCTTCACTTTGATTTGGTGCTCAAACATAGATGATGTACAAAACTTAAAAGACTGC
>SNQJ01S0053441.1:136837-156909 GCA_010110895.2 Picea sitchensis | reverse complement strand
TGGTGTATAGTAAATGTTACATCTGTTACATTAAGAGCATGCACATGCTCCTATGACTTGACTGAGTTGTAGTTGTTGGTCATTTATGCCCAGTAGGAATGCACACACATTCCTAGAACGTGCATGCAATTTAGTGTGCACACGTTATAGGAACATGTGCATGTTCCTGTTGGGCATTGTTTGGAACCAAGCACACCCCACCTCATGTATCTCATGGGCGAAAAAAATTCATGACATCTTAAATAAAAAACATCTCACAGAGACATGTTTTACTTATTTTAGTGATCTTGTTAGATTCATAGAGACTTTTGTGCTATTGCCAGATCCTTGTAGGAAAATTTGAAAGACAACTTTGTCAAGTGCAATTGGAATTGTTGTTTGTATCTACTTGTTTATTCTTGTAATAGGATGACAAATTTGTCCAAGTGCAATTGGAATTGTTTTTTGTATATTCTTGTTTCTTCTTGGAATTGGAAGATAAATTTGTTCAAGTGCAATTGAAATTTTAGTTTGTATCTTCTTGGAATTGGAGGACAAATTTGTGCAAGTGAAATTGGAATTGTTGTTTGTATCTTCTTGTGTCTACTTGGAATTGGAAGACAAATTTGTCCAAGTTCAATTGAAACTTTTGTTTGTGACTTCTCGTGTCTTCTTGGAATTGGAGGATAAATATGTGTAAGTGCAATCGGAATTGTTGATTGTCTCTTCTTGTGTCTTCTTGGAATTGGAAGAAAAATTTGTCCAAGTGAAATTCGAATTGGAATTGGAATTTTAATTATTATATGTGTCTTCTTTTGTAATAAAAAAAAAAAATTCTCCACTTGGTTGTGCTTTATTACATCATACAAAAACAAATTTGTGGTGTGTGTTTTCAAGCAAATTTGTGGTGTGTGTTTTCAAGACAATTTTCAGTAGGAATGCGCACATGTTCCTAGAACGTGCATGCAATTTAGTGTGCACACGTTATAGGAACATGCGTACGTTCCTGCTGGGCATTTTTTGGAACCAAGCACATCCCACCTCATGTATCTCATGGCCGAAAAAAAATCATGACATCTTAAATAAAAAACATCTCACAGAGACATGTTTTACTTATTTTAGTAATCTTGTTAGATTCATAGAGACTTTTGTGCTATTGCCAGATCCTTGTAGGAAAATTTGGAAGACAACTTTGTCAAGTGCAATTGGAATTGTTGTTTGTATCTACTTGTGTATTCTTGTAATTGGAAGACAAATTTGTCCAAGTCCAATTGGAATTGTTTTTTGTATATTCTTGTTTCTTCTTGGAATTGGAAGATAAATTTGTCCAAGTTAAATTGAAATTGTTGTTTGTATCTTCTTGGAATTGGAAGACAAATTTGTCCAAGTGAAATTGGAATTTATGTTTGTATCTTCTTGTGTCTACTTGGAATTGGAAGACAAATTTGTCTAAGTGAAATTGGAACTTTTGTTTGTAAATTCTCGTGTCTTATTGGAATTGGAAGATAAATTTGTCTAAGTGTAATTGGAATTATTTTTTGTCTCTTCTTGTGTCTTCCTGTAATTGGAAGAAAAATTTGTCCAAGTGAAATTGGAATTGGAATTATTAGATGTGTCTTCTTTAGTAATAAAAAAACAAATTTCTCCACTTGGTTGTGCCTTATTACATCATACAAAGACAAATTTGTTGTGGGTGTTTGCAAGCCAACTTTTATCTTTAAACATGGGGAAGCACCAAATTTGAGAAAGAAAGTCTTGAACAAAAATTGTCCAATTGGAATCGTTAGTTGTGTAATACTAAGACAAACTTATCCAATTGGAATTGGAATCTGTAGTTGTCTTCTTGTGTAATACAAAAACAAGTTTGTACAATTCAAATTGAAATTATTAGTTGTGTCTTCTTTTGTAATACAAAGACAAATTTGTCCACTTGGAATTGGAATTGTTAGTTGTTCTTTCTTGTGTAATACCAAGACAAATTTTTGGTGGGGGTGCTTGGAATCCATTTTTCTCTTTAAACATGGGGAACCATGGATTTGAGAAAGAAATTCCTTGAGAAAAGAGAAACCGATCAAAAAGGTAGAAGAAGAAAGAGAAAATGAAAAGTTACATATGTCAAAATGTAGGATTTTAGAAAAGGAAAACCAATTTCTAGCGGAATAGATGTTGTTGTTGTTTCGTCTCCATAACCAAAAGCATAGCACAAGAGTTCAGTAGAGATGAATACATCCAATATCTCATCAAGACAAATGGTTGTAGATGACTAGACGATGGAGGATTTTCTTGGAGTTTATTACACAATGGATTAAATTAGAGAGGCAATGAGTGTACAACATTGTGGTGAAGAATTTCATGTGGTGCAACCTCATGTTGGACAATCAGGCGTTCCAGAATCTAGTCAATCTCATGTCCACTCTCCTCGCAGATTTAATCTGCCAGTGATTGAAGGGGCAAGAAATACAACATTGTTAACTCCACAATAGAGAGGTCAAGAGTTCTAGAATAGGGGTTCATCGTCGCTACCTAGATTGAGCATTGTGTGGTGAAGAACTCCTAAATGCATTCAGGTTGATGAAATTGGTCTAGCATTACTTGAAGGTAAGTTACCTAACCATACTATTCATTATCATTCGTATAAAATCATTAAAGAATATTTTGAACCAAAATCTAATGCTGCTAAATGTCAATGCTTTTTGGCTTTGTTAAAATCTAGAAGTGTGATTGTTGTTAATAAAATTTTAGGCATTAAAACAATCAAAACTTTATAAACAATTCATCATATTGTTAGAATCCTTGTAGATGTTTTTCAAAGAATTGGTAAGAAATCTTGTTCTAAAGACCGCAATGCATCTTGGTGTGTCTTGTCACAATCAATTGTTAGAAATATCACAAGAAAACATTCTTTTATATAAAAAACCTCTCATCTCATGAAATGAAATATGAAAAACCTTATAAAGTATTCTCATAGACGAGATAGCATTGACACAGGTGGCCCAAGAGATTTGTGTTCCCTCACTAGTAGGATACCTCGTTCTGACATGAAGTTAATTGGAGCAATTAAGGGAATAGTACAAGATTTTTGGCATGAGAACATTAGGCCTTATTCCAACCAAAAGTATGTACTGAAATTGAGAACAGGACCTAGGGATCATGAACCCCATATTAAACACTTTCTTGACATTACACAGACAAAATTGTATGAGAGATTCAAGACAATACATAGTGCACTTAATTTGGGCCAAAGATCTTTCCATAAATGCAAGCCTTGGTGTGTTTGAATAAACACAATTCTTAACACATGTTGTTTTAGATATCACATTGAGTATGGTTATTATTATGACACACACACACACATATTTAATGTTTTGTATAACACCCTTTTGCATGAATTCTCAGTTATATTTTCGTCATCATCATCTAGAGACTTTATTCACAACATCTTGTGTAGAAGGCCAAAGTGTTGTACATTTTATCAAAAATATTTCTTAGATGGGACATGCCCCAGGTGTGGTGGAATGAAATTACTGAACCAATGCATCCTTGTAAGTGATGAGTATGGATTGGGGAGGAACGAGGTTTCCTTGCAAAGATTTAAATATGTCAAATATGATATTGATAGAGGACAATAAATAAATAAAGATACAATTGGTGATTTCCAAGGTACGAGCATGTGGTTTAATGAAGGAATTCATAAAAAAGACACGACAATATGTTCAACATGTGCATGTGGCTCGTTTGAAGGATGAACATTTTAGAATATGCATATATATCGTTGGTACTATGTTATCAACGGTTGATTTTTCAAATAAGTACACATTCAACTACAAAATGATATTCAAAGACAATATTATCACTTAGAGCAAGTCAGTATAATGATCCATATCACATATAGGCATGGGTTGGATAGTAATGAAGAAAATAGAGTTATATTGAAGGAGTATCACTTCTACATATGCGATGATCGGTGCCATGACTTAGCGTACATACAACATTGATTTTAGTCATTTTATAATCAACTTAAGGATAAGAACATATATATGAATATACATTGGATTTAGTTAGATGGTTGCATAGGTGAGTTAAAAAATGCTCGTGTATTTTGATGGTTGCGTATCTTGAAAAAAACACTCAATGTACCACACATTTGGAATTATTTTATGTCCAAGTAGGGGAAAGGGGAGCATGATGGAGCAAGTGCATGCATAAAAAAAGAGTTTTGTAGGAAAGAAATGAAGTTCACAACTAATTCCCTCATTCGAGATTCGAAATCCATTGTTGAATGGTGTTCTTTGGTGATGGGAGAGGGAACATGAACCCGTGAAGACCAGTGACATAGGAAAGGACATTTACATAGATATTTTTTTGGGGGTAGTCGATGTATATCATTTATAGTGGTATTGATGAAAAACAATCTAGGGAGTTCATGGATTCCATTCAGTTAGAACATCAAACAATGCAATAGTTGAAATATGGAAGAGAAAACTCTCTTGCGTTTGTGGTCCATGTAGTAGTAATGAATGGGATGATTGTGAATTGACAAACTTGGTTGATAGATGGGATCATGTATCACTCCTCATTGGTCAACATATAACTATGGAATTATCTCAGTTGGAGAGGGAACAATCAAGTATTTTAGCAGATTATGATCATGTCTCAGATCTTGTACTTCCAGTTTTGTTGAAACCTTCTATTAAATTTTGAATAACCAGCATCAATGTTTTTTTCTTTTGTAATTTAGTGGACTCACGTGTTGGCACTCCATTTTTTTCAGGGAACATATATGCAATGGTTTCCCAAAGAGGTAATGAATGGGCCATTGATTATTGGTTGGAATGTTTCTTAGAGGGAAATTAAACCCTCATGAGATCAATAATAAACTCTGAAGGCATTGAATTTTTGATTGGGTCGATGGTTATTAAAGGAGAATATCTGACACAGGATGAATGAACATGGAAGAAAGGTGGTTATGTATTTCAATATTATAGACCAAGTGAAGTCGTATACCACTTTATGAACTTGGTTGTTGGTAGAAGCCTCCAACTACAAACAATGCTAAGTAAGAACTCATCAAAGGTATGATACTTCTTGCCTTACTTTGAGCATGATAAGTTAATGGAGACCATTAATATTAGAAGTGATACCAATGGTGTACTTGAATGACCATAGGCATGTAAAATAAATAATTGAACAAATATTTCATATTTATGAATTATTGAAATTTTGGCTTCATTTTATGGTTGTTATGGTATTCTTATATTTCCATGTCTTCACTTTCCATGCCATTCCATGCCTTATCTTTCCTTGTATTTCCTTCACTTTCCATGTCATTCCTTTCCATGCCATGCCTTACTTTGCCTTCACTTTCCATTCCATCCCATGCCATTCCATGTATTTCCTTTCCATGCCATTCCATGCCTTGCATTTCCTTCACTTTCCATGCCATGCCTTGCATTTCCATTCCATGCCTTTAGTTACTGTTCCTTTCCCTTCCATGCCATGCCATGTCATGCCTTGTTATTCCTTGCCTTGTGTTTCCATGTCTTTCCATGCCATTCCTTCCCTTGCCTTCACTTCCCTTGCCTTACCTTTCCATACCATGTATTTCCATACCATGTATTTCCATGCCATGTCTTTCCATGCCATGCAATGCCTTACCTTTCCATACCATGCCATGCCATGCCTTCACTTTCCATTCCATGCCATACCATACCTTGCCTTGCATTACCTTCACTTTCCATTCTATGACTTGCCTTTCCTTCACTTTCCATGAATTTCATTGCATTTACTTTCCATGCCATGCGATGCCATTCCTTTCTATTGGGACAGGAACAGACCCAGGGTTCAATGCTTCAACAATGCAACCAACAAAACCCTAACTAACAACCCTTTAAGCAACACCTGTGAAGCAGATGAAGTCTCACCTAAGGTAGAGGCAGGGGTGGTTGCAGGACTCAGGTGTTTGGAACCTTAGATGGGACACAGATCTATGATTCTTACTCTTAGAAAACACTTTATCATAGGTCATTCATTAGTATTTAACCCTCATAGAACTCTGTAGATGGCATAGAGCACCACAAAATTCACTTAGATCTTGGTTAAGTTAGCATTTAGCAACAACAAAATAAGTCTAGCACTCAACACTTTCATATATGTCAGATCTACACCCACACATCTAAGAAGCACAAAGAAAATTGGATCTATCTAAGTATATCATAGCAAAGAACATAGCATAATCATATCAAGAACAACACATGGAAAGAGACCAACACATTAGGTCGAAGCACCGAGCACAACACACAAAGTTACTGTGGTTCACCCCCACCCTGGGGCTACATCCACAAAGTCTTCTTCTTTATTAGATTTGGTCAATCGGGTTACAACACAGAGATCACACTTGTACTCTGCATAGGACAGGAGATCTGAGCGCACCTCTCCAGATCATCCTTCCCTGAGTAGATCTAGCATAGAGCCTTCTTACAGTCCATGCACTCAACACTTACAACACTTGCACTCAGATATGCAAGTCGGCCACACAATATACACAAAGCCTTTTCTAGCACTTATCTTATCTTTTCTTCTCTTACATTGCCTAACTACTTATTTATACTTTACAAAATAGGCCTAAACATTGGTAAACCCATGGGCCGACATCCCATACCCATTACATTATCCCCAAAACTCAAAAAGGACCCAAGAGAGGGGTCTAGCTTCCATGATCTCCGCTTCGTGTTGTGCTCCATCTTTGAAAAGATGTCGAAGTTAAAAAATGGTCAAATATGACTAAGTGTTCCTCAAAACTTGGTCAAGGGCCAACAGGCCCCCAACCCTCACCTATGACTCGTCCCGAGTCACTCTGGTCTGATCAATTCCACCTTGAATGCCTTGAGCTTGGATCAAAGTACTTCGATCTACTGCAATGCGACATCCTCTTTCTCAGAGAACTCCTGGATCACTGCGTCATTTATTGGCCCTTCCAGGCATTGTTCTGTGGTGATGACAACCTATTCAAGCTTGGTTCCCTAGATTTCAACTTCAGTGAAAAATTGGCATGCCTTTTCTTGGATTGGTTGAAGTCGTTGGGAAACTTCCATTACTTTACTTTGCAGTGTGTGTACCTATTGTTGGGTGGTTTGTTGTTCTGCAAACCTCTTCATTCTTTCGAATAGGGTCAAGGCCTTCAGCCATGCCTGAAGCATGTTTGTGTGTTGCTTTGCTTCTTGGAGCTATGCCTCAATTGCCTGCAACTCTGGATTCTCTGTGAGGTTTGTTAGCGCCAATTCTTGCAAGCGGGCTGTTTCTCCTCGATTTCAGGCCCTTGGTGTAAAATGTGAAGAAATGGGGTTTAAAAACCCATCAAATGCATTTTTCCCAAGGTCACATCCATGAATGCAATGTGCGACACACATAAAATCCATTTCTTGTTAAAAATGCAAGCAGGCGGGTGGCTCCAATATTCAACAGCGAGGACCAATCGATGGAGCAAATCGACAGTCGACAGGGAATTGCGGTGAATGGAGTTGTGTCAGGTTTAGTGCAAGAGATAGTGCTTATATCACTGAAATGATTAGGGTCGTCCAATCCAGTGGGGACAGGTGGCAGCTAGTTGACATTTCAGGGATTTTGGAGCTCTCGGTGGGAGAATCCCTGAAAGGATCGGGACCGTTAATATTAAATCAAATCTATCCATTGATCGTGGATTAGCCATTTCGACATTTTGGCTACTGGAACTTTGAAATACACCAGGTCTCTCCTCCCTTATAGTTGGAATCACTGAAATCCCAAAACGTGAAGTGTCGAAAGCATCTAGGAGTTGGGCCCACATTCTTAGTCTTGATCGAGGCCGTCCATCCCGGGGACACATGGTGCACGATGGGGCTCTATCGTGATTTCAACTACCAAGACTTTGATAGATCAAAGGATTGCTCCTCGACTACATCGAGAATCGTCGAAACCCGAAACGCCGAAAGGGCCCAGGCCAGAAGTGGTTCCACATTTAGATATTGATTTAGGACATCCATCCTAGGGACATGTGGCACCCGATTGGCTCTGGTTGACACTTTGACTACCAGGGTTTCGAAACACAAGGGATGGCTCTTTCCCTTGCATCTGGAATTGCCAAATCCTGAAAATACAAAAAGCGCCTTTGGAGACAATGCTCGTCTCGACATTTCAATTACTGGGACTTCGAGAGAGCAGAGGCTCACTCCTTCGTTCATTAGCAATCGCTGAAATGCAAAATGCGGAAGTCCTCGAGCTTGGGTCCACATTTCGGCATTTCGGCTTCTGGGGTTTTGAAATACAAGGGTCGAGAGCAAAGGAATGAGAAATCTCAGTGGGAGAATCCCCAAAATACATGAAGGGAACATGACCATCCATATTAAATCAAATCTGACCATTGATTGCGGATTAGCCATTTTGTCATTTCGGCTACCGGGAGTCTAAAAGACAGTGGGTTGCTCCTCCCTTGCAATTGGAATCATCGAAATCCTGAAATGCGAAGTGCCGAAAGAACTTTTGAAGATCCCTTCTAGAGGTAAATGAAGGTGGGAGGAGGTGGTTGAAACCTCACCTCACTCCTTAAATGTAAGAAATGGAGGTTCTGGCAGGCAGTCTACCCAAGCTTGTCCTGTGTGTAGGTTTTCCTAAAGAAGCCATGCCGATCTAATGTCCTCGTCTGACCAGAAGAGCTTGCACATGCTAAATTGGACTTTAATGTCTCATCTACCCTCCTGCTACCAAGGTAGTGAATTGCTCTGAGTATATGTACTCAGTTTTGGTATTTTTGCAAGGATCGATGGTAGAGCAAAGCTCCCGACTGTAAAGATTTAACAAAGCCTCTAGTTCTCTGGTTATAGAATGATATTTTGAGATTTCTTGTTTAATGGTGGCCAACCTCCTTCTTTCCTTTTTCCTCTAAATCTGAAAGCTCAGGTATGGATGATCCAGTCAGGTGTTGTTGTGACTATATAATGCATGTTTGATTGTATTAGTTCTGCAATGTTTGAGGTTTACTTTGAAGTTTCTTTGGTCTGAAAGGATCTCATATCTGAGACATTTCCCCTTTATTTTCTTTCACTTACTCACCACTATGAAAACTTTACTGGCTTAAGTTAGATCAAGACCTCGCATGTCCTTGCTATTCCAACCCAGTTTTTTGAGAGAGCAATATTGTTCGGATTTTACTTACATTCGATCACCCCCTTTTAACAAATCGTGACATAAACTGATGGGTTTCAGGCTCTGCTCCTACTGCAATCCAGGAGTGACTTCCAACGCCAACAATTATGGTGCCATTATCGGGGACGAAATTGAAGATTTTCCCTGGGATTGAATGACAAAGCTTACCGGTTCTGAGGGTGCATCAGAACCTAGTACATCTAAGATTGCAACTATGCACCTGGCAACTCCACTGTGGCGACTCCAATCTTTCCACATCACTTTTTCAGTTATGGCTACTATTAGCATACCTGAAAGCTAACCCAGAGGAGCTTTCTTGAGAAGGTTTTCAGTTGCTTCTGTCTTGGCTTGAGAAGTTCCCTAGGGTAACAACAACGTTTGGATCTGGCCTTTGATGGTGAACAAAGACCAGTCACATTCGAAGCTGCACATCTTTCACCTGGCGAATCCATGATTCGAGGATCGGTCGATGACTCCACTGTTTCAATATGGAAAATATATTAGCTCAAAGGTTTTCTTTCTGTGACTTTTCCCAAATAGTTGATTTTCCTAATCCACTGCCTGATAGAGATGAATGGGAAGATATCCTCCCCGAATTTCAAGAAAAAAGTTCAGAGGTACCAGCTGAGCATTTACTGGACTTTCATGAAGTTATTCATCGACTTAATATCATGCATGAAGATGTCCATATTAATCTTTTTAGTTATTAATTAAAGGGAGATGCTCTTGATTGGTGTCGATCTCTTCCCACTGCAAGCATCCATCCTTTGACAGGTTTTCATATAGCTTTCAATTCATTTTGTAAAGATTACTTTCCAGCTGAGTGTTTGTATAAAAACTGTTGTGATGGGTTTTCTTTGCTTCATGAAGCCTCTGCTGGCCCTGAAGACCATGTTTGCGATGAAGCTTTTACTGTGGAGAAGAGCATTTCCTATGAAAATATAGAGGTGTTGAATGATATTAATTACGATATCCCTAGCACGGAAGCATCTGACATCATTTCAGATACATCTGTTCTTTTAGATGTTCATAAAGATCAACCTGCCTCTTGTGAAAATTATGAGTTTATAGAGCAAATATTGTCTATAGTAGATGGCTCTCCTGGATATAGGGTCGAAGCAGATGTTCCTAGAAACCCTGCTTATGATGACAAATACCTGCCAGTTTTTAAAGAAGAGATGGTTGTGGAAGATGATTATTCTCTTTTCCTTCAAAAGGTTTCCCATGATATATTTTTACCTAGGATTAAAGAGAAAGATATTATGTATGAATAGCCAGAAGTAGTAGTTACCATTGTCCCTGAAGTGGATATTTTTGACATTTATATTCTTGATGGGATCACTATTCTGGAGGTTGATCATAGAAATGAAGAGCAACCCCTTTTTGATGAATATTCTAGTGATGATGAGGAGCAAGCTTATCCTACATTTGATCACTATAAAGACACTGACCGACATGACAACAAGAAGAGATTTCCCATGGTCCCTATTTATGATGATTATGAGTCTAATCCTTGGGAGAGCCATGGAGAAGAGGAGGAGGAGCCGAAGATGCAATTTGCAGCCTACTCAGAGCCTGTAAGTGAGCAACCATCGTTTGAAATCAGTCAACTTGCATTAGCCTCTTATTCACTTAAGCTTGCCATAGATATTCAACTATTTGTGAGCAACCGCAAAGCAGACAATGCTACATGGTACAATTTTTCTAGGATCTACCACCCATTCTATGAGCCTGTCAGCGAGCACATGAGTGGCATTTCATTAACATCTTGGAGCCACCCAATTTGATCTCAATTTTGGCCCTTAGAGAAAAGATGAAGGATGTAATCGTTCTATTGTCACGGTTGCATCATCTCTTACCAATCATTGACAGAGTGAAGGATTTTCCCTTCAGGAAGTTAGTTGAATGGCTATGGTGGAAGTTTATTTTCACCTAGCCCCATGTAAAGGATTTTACTACTTCAGGAATGTACATAAATAAGCTCTTTTGAGCATGTATGTTTATTTTGTTTTTCTTTTACTTTTACTTTTCATCTTGTATTTTCAGCAGGGTGTTTTGAGCTTGACTTCATAGCCCAACAAAAGGCACTGAAGCTACAAAATGAGTTCTTAGAGCATCAAAGGGATGACTCTATCCCCCATGGAGCCTAATGTTAGTGCCAGTTCTTGCAAGTGGGTTGTTTCTCCCTGATTTCAGGCCCTTGGTTGTAAAATGCGAAGAAATGGGGTTTAAAAACCCATCAAATGCATTTTTCCCAAGGTCACAACCATGAACGCAATGTGCAGCACATAGAAAATCCATTTCTTGTTAAAATTGCAAGTAGGCGGGCGACTCTAGTATTCAACAATGAGGATCAATTGATGGAGCAAATCGACGGTTAGCGGGTAATTGCGGTCAATGGAGTTGTGCCAGGTTTAGCGCAAGAGATAGTGCTTATATCACCGAAATGATCAGGGTCGTCCGATCCAGTGGGGACAGGTGGCAGCTTGTCGACATTTCGGGGATTTTGGAGCTCTTGGTGGGATAATCCCCGAAAGGATCAAGACTGTTAATATTAAATCAAATCTGACCATTTATCGTGGATTAGTCGTTTCGGCATTTCGGCTATCGGGACTTTGAAAGACAGCAGGTCTCTCCTCCCTTGTAGTTGGAATCGTCGAAATCCCGAACATGAAGTGCCGAAAGAGTCCAGGAGTTGGGCCCACATTCTTAGTGTTGATCCAGGTTGTCCATCCCGGGGACGCGTGGCGCATGATTGGGCTCTGTCGCGATTTTGGCTACCGTGACTTTGATAGAATAAAGGATTGCTCCTCCACTGCGTCGGGAATAGCCGAAACCCGAAACTCCAAAAGGGCCCAGGCTAGAAGTGGTCCCACATTTAGATATTCATCCAGGCCCTCCATCCCAGGTACATGTGGTGCCCGATTGGATCTGGTTGACACTTTAGCTACTGGGTTTTCGAAACACAAGGGACAACTCTTTCCCTTGCATCTGGAATTGTCGAATCCTGAAAATATGAAAAACGCCTTTGGAGACAATGGCCATCTTGACATTTTAACTATCGAGACTTTGAGAGAGAAGAGGGTCACTCCTTAATTCATTAGCAATCTCTAAAATTCAAAATGTGGAAGTCCTCCGGCTTGGGCCCACGTTTCAACATTTCAACTCCCGGGGTTTTGAAATACAAGGGTCGAGAGCTATGGAACGAGAAATCTCGGTGGAAGAATCCCCAAAATACATGAAGTGATCATGATATTCCATATTAAATCAAATCTGACCATTGATTGTGGATTAGTCATTTCGACATTTCGACTACCGGGAGTCTAAAAGACAACAGGTCACTCCTCCCTTGCAGTTGGAATCACTGAAATCCCAAAACACGAAGTGCTGAAGGAACTTTTGAAGATCCCTGCTAGAGGTAAATGAAGGTGGGAGGAGGTGGTTGAAACCTTTCCTCACTCCTTAAATTTAAGGCATGGAGGTTCTGGCAGGCAGTCTACCCAATATTGTCCTGTGTGTAGGTTTTCCTAAAGAATCCATGCCGATCTAATGTCCTCGTCTGACCAGAAGAGCTTGCACACACTAAATTGGACTTTAATGTCTCAGCTACCCTCATGATGCCAAGGTAGCGAATTACTCTGAGTATATGTACTCAGTTTTGGTATTTTTGCAAGGATCGATGGTAAAGCAAAGCTCCCGACTGTAAAGCTTTAACAAAGCCTCTAGTTCTTTGGTTATAGAATGATATTTTGAGATTTCTTGTTTAATGGCGGTCAGCCTCCTCCTTTGCTTTTTCCTCCGAATCTGAAATCTCGGGTATGGATGATCCAATCGGGTGTTGTTGTGACTATATAATGCATGTTTGATTGTATTAGTTCTGCAACGTTTGAAGTTTACTTTGAAGTTTCTCTGGTCTGAGAGAATCTCATATCTAAGACTTTTACCCTTTCTTTTCTTTCACTTACTCACCACTATGCAAAATTTACTGGCTTAAGTTAGATCCAGACCTCGCATGTCCTTGCTATTCCAACCCAATTTTATGAGTGAGCAATATTGTTCAGAGTTTACTTACATTCAATCACCCCCTTTTAACAAATCGTGACATAAATTGATGGGTGTCGGGCTCTGTTCCTGCTGCAATCTAGGAGTGACTTCCAATGCCAACATTTTTGGTGTCATTGTCGGGGATGAAATTGAATATTTTCCCTAGGATTGAACGACAAAGCTTACCAGTTCTGAGGGTGCGTCAAAACCTAGTACATTGAAGATTGTAATTGTGCACCTACCGACTCCACTATGGAGACTCCAATCTTTCCACATCACGTTTTCAATTGTGGTTACTGTTAACATACCTGAAAGCTAACCCAGAGGAGCTTTCTTGAGAAGGTTTTCAGCAGCTGCTTTCTTGGCTTGAGAAGTTCCCTAGGGTAATGACAATGTTAGGATCTGGCCTTTGATGGTGAATAAAGACCAGTCACATTCGAAGCTGCACATCTTTCACCTAGTGACCCCATGATTCGAGGATCAGTCGGCAAATCCACTATTTCGATATGGAAAATATCATAGCTCAAAGGTTTTCTTTCTGTGACTTTTCCCAGATAGTTGGTTTTCCTAATCCACTGCCTGATAGAGATGAATGGGAAGATATCCTCCCCGAATTTCAAGAAAAAAGTTCAGAGGTACCAACTGAGCATTTACTAGACTTTCATGAAGTTAGTCATTGACTTAATATCATGAATGAAGATGTCCAGATTAAGATTTTTAGGTATTCATTAAAGGGAGCTGCTCTTGATTGGTGTTGATCTCTTCCCACTACAAGCATCCATTCTTTGATAGGTTTTCATATAGATTTCAATTCATTTTGTAAAGATTACTTCCCAGCTGAGTGTTTTTATGAAAACTGTTGTGATGAGTTTTCTTTGCTTCATGAAGCCTCTGTTGGCCCTGAAGAACATGTTTGTGATGAATCTTTTACTGTGGAGGAGAGCATTTTCTATGAAAATATAGAGGCATTGAATGATATTAATTATGATAGCCCTAGAACGGAAGCATCTGACATCATTTCAGATACATCTGTTCTTTTAGATGTTCATAAAGATCAACCCGCCTCTTGTGAAAATTATGAGTTTATAGAGCATATATTGTCTATAGTAGATGGATCTCTTAGATATAGGGTCGAAGAAAATGTTCC
This sequence comes from Picea sitchensis, assembly GCA_010110895.2. Taxonomy (NCBI): domain Eukaryota; kingdom Viridiplantae; phylum Streptophyta; class Pinopsida; order Pinales; family Pinaceae; genus Picea; species Picea sitchensis. The sequence continues at coordinate 142,562 of SNQJ01S0053441.1, read as the reverse complement.
TAGAAGCCCTGCTTATGATGACGAAGGCCTGTCAGTTTTTAAAGAAGAGATGGTTGTGGAAGATGATTCTTCTCTTTTCCTTCAAGAGGTTTCCCATGATATATTTTTACCTAGGATTAAAGAGAAAGATATTATGTATGAACAACCAGAAGCATCAGTTACCGCTGTCCCTGAAGTGGATATTTTTGAAATTTATATTCTTGATGGGATCACTATTCTGGAGGTTGATCATAGAAATGAAGTGAAACCCCTTTTTGATGAATATTCTAGTCATGATGAGTAACAAGCTTATCCTACATTTGATCACTATAAAGACACTAACTGACATGATAGGAAGCAAAGCTTTCCCATGGTCCCTATTTATGATGATTATGAGTCTGATCCTTGGGAGAGACATTGTTGGTGTCTAAAGATGTCTTAAAAACAACCTTAGTTTAACATTAATTTATCAACCCAGAGATTGGTCTTTTGTCTCAAGAATATCAGCAAAGTCTATGTAGGTAACCTAAAATCGTGTAGCTAAACCAAATCTGAGTTCATCAACAATCAAGTTCCTCAACCATTCACCAAAGATTCTAAGAACTAAATGGAATTGAAATCTGATTACTAAGATGCTGTAAAATGGAAAGGAACTAATTAATCTATTGAATTCACTTAACTAGAAAGCAATAATTGAATCTAAGTAAGGACTTTCATAATTAACTATCAATTATGAATTCTGATTACTGGAAAAGAAATAACGAATTACTCTATCTACGGAAAGAAACAACAATTATAATCTAATCGGAAGGGACAACTAATGTAACTTTTGCCGAAAGGAACAACTATTGTAACTTTAACCAAAAGGAACAACTATTGTAACTTTAACCGAAAGGAACAACAATCGTAAATCTAAGGAAAAGGTATAGCGTGGATAAAAATGTGCTAAAATGTCAAGCAATAAATTCAGAAATGGAAATCATAACAACAATCATTAATAACTAATGGATATTCCTGTCTTCTATATGCAAACAATCATAAAATCATTAACACACTTATGCATTTATCCTTGGCTATTGTAAAAGAGATCTGAATCACAAAATAGAAATCAAACTTCGAATTGATACAATTACAGAACGAGACAATAGCTCCTTCAGACTGGGCCCTCGGTCTTCAGAAGTACTGCTATGAGAAACTCATAGCATAGAAATGATAAAAACAATCAAAAATTTCATTGATTCCATGGTTGGTAAAACATTTTCAAAAACTACCTGCGCAGAGCAATTCTGAGTCTAAATACTTGAATGCATTTTTTTCCTTGTTTTTTCTAGATCTATTACCCTCTTATATATTACAATAGTTTGGGTAAATCAAGCTATCCTGAGGATCAGAAGATCCTTAGGACTGATTTACTATTATAAAGTTACAATATAGACAATGCATTATTTTCAAAACTACTTTGTGCCTTAAAAGTCTTCAACCTCCAATAGCTTGTGCATAACCAAAATCTCTTTGGTTATCTTTGACAATTATTTATCCAATTCTGCAACAAAATCAAACCATTCCAATCGTAAATTAAAATCTATTTAATAAAAGTTTAATAACAATCTTAAGAGACATATTAATCATGTTATTTCCAATTTATCCCTAACTATCTAAAGAATCAATCAAAATCATATCATGAACTGTGGGAAAAAGGAATATATTTATACCTTTTTCGTAACCCAACATACCCCCCAGCTTACCTTCTTGCATGTCCTCATGCAATCTAGAGTATTTCATGTAAACCGGTTATACTGTAGGGAGGAAAAGTTGGTTCACCAGGTCTCCTGAAACCATGGTTTCTTTTGATTTCTTCAAAAGCGGCGTCCTGTCTCTTTTTATTAATTTGATAATCCTTCTGGTAAACTTCTGGAGGAAACCAAAGGAGAGGGGGACTATACCTGCATCCCATCTAAGAAGGTCCTTCCTCCTGGAGTAGTATAGAATATCTTTCTACTCTAAAGGTTGCTGCAAATAAATTCCTAAATCCAAAGGGCTCTCTACTTTTAACCTCATCGGAGGATACATCCCATCTTAGCTTCGAAGCAGTAGGAGCTTCTTCCTTGAATTCTCCAAAATATGTGATACCTGAGCGGATGACATGTAAATGGATAGGAGCTAGTGAGTCCACAACCCCTGTCCTTTTCATGAAGGTCTTGTGTCGCATGATGGTTGGGAAGGATTTTGGAGGTTCTCCTCTAATCCAAAGATCTAAACCATTTTCCCTATTTATGAACATTTTGTGAGCCTTACCCCATCTGACCTGGTTCCTAGTAAAGGACAAGAATGCCTGGAATTGTATGTCCCCTATGAAAAGGCCAGGGTTGTCTCCTCTAACTTCTTCCAAAATGAGATTATGAAAATATAATTCACACAGAAGGTATTGTACCTTCTCTTCCTGATCTCTAAAACATGAAATAAATTTTGGAACAGTGGCAAATGAAATGGGCTTACCTGCTCTGATGGCCTTCACTCTCAACAATAGATACCATTCTAGCAAGAATAAAACATAATTAGTGGTAGGGGATCTGCAATTGATGGCATCGGAATAGACATCACAGATGTGTTTGATTTTCTCCAAAGCTTCTTCCAATTGGGTTTGCACCTTTTTGATCTTCCCTTGGGCTTTGGTAAGCGCAGCATAAGTCTCACCCTCTATTGTTGTCATGTCCTTCAATTCTTTAACAACCCTTTGATATTCAGTCCTAGTTACCATTTCATGATGGTGTTGGACCAATGCTTGATGTGCTTTTGTAAGTTCTTCTTTTAGTCTATCAGTGATGACACTCTGTGCTTGATATTGAGATGCTTGGTGTTATTCCATAGCACTCATCTTTTCCCTGGATTGAATGAATGGTTGTTGGGCCTGTCCCAATTCTTCTTTTAGCTTATGAATGATGGCACCATGTGCCTGAGATTGGGATGCTTGATATTCATTCATTTCTTCTCTGGAGAGAATTAATGCTTGTTGGGTCTGTGAAATCTCTACTTCCAGTCTATTCATGATAGTACTCTATTCCTAAGACTGCTCTGTTATCATCAGTAATTCACCTCTGTTTTGAGTCAGGGTTTGCTGAGAGTACAATAGTTCTTCCTCCAATATCCTAATAGTATCATTTTGCTCAGAAAGTTGATTTGTTTCCTTTAAAATCAGAGTGTCTGTCTGTATCTCAGTATCAACCATCTCTTGTGTTTCTACAGGAATTACATCTTCATCCTAAACTACTTCTTCTTCTACCATTAATTCCTCAGGATCTGTCTGTATTCCTACAGAAGTTGTACTAGCTGCTTTCTTAGGAAGAGGGTTTCTTCCTCGCATTCTGCCCTTTTTTTTTTTCTTTCTTCTGTGGATCTTGTCTGTTAGTTCCAACTATTTCCTCAATTCCTTGATAATCTCCTTAAGTTTTCCCACCTTCCGCTTTAATACCACAACCCTCTTAGACTTTTTCTTCAATAATTTGTTTTCTTTCTTTAATTTCCTAATTTGTTTCTGGCTTTTGGTTGATTTTTGTTTATGAGGGATCTCGAGGTATTCTTCGTTTTGTCTAGAAGATGGTTGTCCCTCTGTTTCTTCCAAGTGCTCTGGTTGTCCAAGAGGGCCTCCTGTTTCAAAAAGAAATTCTTCCTGTGCTGTGTCATCTGGAAAAGACATTTCAATGTCAGGAAAGTCTTCAACTGGTTTTAAAGAGGAGGTTGGTTCTGGTTATTTTTCCAGATTATGCTCATCTCTGTCAGTTAAGGTTCCTAAATTCCCCAAAACCTGAGCTATTTCTATCTCATAGCTCTTCAAAAAGTGTCTTATCAGGTGCTCTGCTGTAGGTTGGGTGTCTCCCTGATTATCCTTTTGTGTTGTCTACTCTGCTTACTCAATTGCTTGAACATTTTCCTGTAAAGGTTGTGCTATGAAATTCTAAAGTTCTTCAGGGTGCTCTGTTGCATCCTGAATTGCTTCAGTTGTTTCTTGAGTTTTTTTGCTTTTCCTCCTTGTCCTAGGGGGGGGATCTAAGAGAAACCATTGTTCTCTTCTTTCATTTTGTTACTGCTTGTGTTTGTGAGGTCTGGGCCTCAGTGATTTGAGAAGGTTCTGCTTCAACTTCTATTTGAGGTGGTGGAATTTCTCTTTGGGTGGTGGTCGCCTGCTCCAGTTGTGGAGGTATATTGGCCTCAATCAAATTCTCCCAAGTCAACTAAGTTTGACTCAATGCTTTATCCACTATTAGTTTTTCTAATTTGTGGTGGCTAATGACAGTAACAAGATCCTTGGACCTTTTTGTTCTTAAAGCAACTTCATGTAGTATGGTATGTAGGAAGAAAGGTAGATTAAGTACTAATTGTTTCTTCAAGGCTGCCAACAATTTGAGATGGTGAGGTCGAATTACATCATATCGTCCATTGCAGGTGATGTACTGCTAAACTATCCCCACCAATTCCTTCCACGGTTCATTGAGGGTGCTGAGATTAAGTCCCTTTCCTTTTTAATCCAATTCTTCCCCAGGTTCTATGAAAGATTCCATGGCTTCCCTTAGCTTCATGTATTTCCCTTTCCATTGAATGCTTGTGTTAGGGAGGCCTATGACTTCTGCTGTGATTTCTGGAGTAACTGATATTTGTATGCCTTGCACCGTAGAGATTTCTCCTTGCAGGTTTTGAAAGAATTCGAGCATGACATTTGTGTCATAACCTTGCAAGTGGCTAAAGTACTTGGTCCACCCTAGGAAATGTAGGATTTCTCTTGCCTGTTCTGTAACTTGGAGTAATGTTGGCTCTCTCCGCACACTTATGCCACCCATATTTTTGTGAGAAAGAAAGAACAACTATCATTCCTGTTTTCAAATTTGGTTAGACCAACTTTGGAGAAGCAGATGCCAGAAATGGAAAATATCAGTAACAACAAATGTATAAAGATGTGGGTTTTGTATTTATTGCAATCATTACAACTAGTCGGGAAGTGTGTCGAGCATCCCCTCATTAATGTAGAGGTCATCCTTGATCGTCAGTGTAGGTGGAAGCAATGAGTGCAGTTATTTTCGGGTGAGAGGTTATGATTGCATCGTCGCTGCCAGTAGGGGCTAACCATATATAATTTTCAAAAAGACACATGCCACCCAAAAATCATTTAAACGATAGTCGTTTGATGTGTGGAATTTGTAAAGTTAATACACCTATGTGAAAAAAATGATTTATGGAGAAATCAATCAAAAATAAATTAAATTTGTTCATTTTTTTAATAGTCCACATAACATAATATTGTTAATTTTACGGGTGATTGAGTATAACTTATATGATAGCCTCATTATTTGAGTAAAGGAGATCTAGAGACACGCAGAAACTTGGTATTTTGAGATAATTTTCCTTACCATAGGTAGAGTCATTGCTGCTAGTAGGCGTCGATAGCCTTGGCAGGGTTTCCTTTTAACCCTTAGATGAGCATTTATCCTTGATACACATACGAATCATCTTTTTCCAAAAATACTATTATCCTGGTTTGGTAGCTAGATGATGATAATGCCACTCACTAGATTGTAACTTAAGTGAACAAGCCAACTCGTGATGAGACCTCTTGTCCTTTGAAAAAAGAAAATGTTAAAGGCCATTGCCCTAGTGTGGTAGCCATAGTGGGAATGTCACTTACGTTAGTATCCTATGATCGTGGTAGGTTGGCTCGTGATGAGACCCCCCATTCTTTATGAAAAAGGTTTTTTGT
>SNQJ01S0053441.1:93153-131615 GCA_010110895.2 Picea sitchensis | reverse complement strand
ATGGTAACTAGATGTAAATTAAGCAAGGATGATGATTCACCTGATGTTGATCAAAGCTCATATCGATCAATGATAGGAATCTTGTTGTACATCACAGCATCTCGCCCAAACATAATGCATGTTGTAGGAATGGTGGGAAGATATCAGGTTGCACCCAAACAGAGTCATTTGCAAGCTGTCAAAAGGATATTCAGGTATTTAAAAGAAACAATGACTTATGGTCTATGGTATCCTAGAAATCAAAATCTCTAGTTGACTATTTATTCAAATGCAGATTGGGCAAACTGTGTTGATGAGAGAAAAAGCACGAGTGGAGGAGCATTCTTCTTGGGTGACTCCTTAGTATCCTAGCTTAGTAAAAAGCAAGGTTCCATTTCTTTATCAACCACAGAGGCAGAGTACATTGCTATTGCTACCTGTTGCACCCAGGTATTATGGATGATTCAGACACTTGTAGACTTAGAGGTAAAATACATTGCACCCATCCCAATTCATTACGATAACACTAGTGCCATCTGTGTATCTGAAAATCCCGTATTCCACTCCAAGACCAAGCATATTCCCATAAAATATCATTTTCTGAGAGAGCAGGTCACCAATTAGACTATTCAGGTCCATTACATTCCCACTACAGAACAAATTGCAGACATCTTTACTAAACCCCTAGCCAAGACACCTTTTGAATATCTCAGACAGAAGCTGGGTGTCATTTCGTCTCACACCTAAAATAGTCCATCATCTTAGGGGGGTTTTTGTATTATTTGAATATCTAATGCCTCCTAAAATTACTGCAACAGCTCAGGGGGAGCATGTTTTTTCTTTGACATTGATGTCAAAGGGGGAGAAAAGAATTCGGGTGCTTTAGTTGCCATCATTGACAAAGGGGGAGATTGCTGGCATGTTTTATAGGCAGCGTATGCTTGTCACTGATGGAAAGTACATCAATGATGATGGCTTGAGTACAACAACGATGATCAACAACGCAGTGATAATCGGGGAAGAACAACAACCGTGATCGTTGGATCAACAACTTAGAATTCCCGATGGCTGTCAGATCTCTATGTAGACAAGAAGAGCGCGCTGAAGAGGAGGATAGATATCAGACATTAAATCCAAGCATGGGATCCAACCATCGTCAAATCAAGGAGAACCTACATGTTCTTTAAAGTACAAGGAGTAGCGGGCTCACAAAATCCTAAAATAAGGAGGACCGTCCATCATCAGGCAGGACATGTGGGGAAAGATCGTCAGTTCACTAACTGGAGAGTCAAAGGAATGGGGTTCCCTAACCTCTTGAAATTGTGATATGCGAAATCACGACTTAATCTGAGCCATCAGATCAAGGTTTGATCTTGACCGTTGATCCCATTCCACTTTGGAGTTTCGCTAATCAAGAGTTGGAGATGTCAAAGAATAATAACCACAAGAATCCCAAAATCATGATATGCGGAATCGTGACTTAATCTGAGCCATCAGATCAAGGTTTGATCTAGATCATTGATCCCAGTCCACTTCGTAGTTTTACTGATCGCGAGTTGGAGATGTCAAAGAATAAAAAACACAAGAATCCCGAAATCGCGATATGCAGAATCACGACTTAATCTGATTCGTCAGATCAAGGTTTGATTTGGACTGTTGATCCCAGTCGACTTCGGAGTTTCGCTGATAGAGAGTTGGATATGTCAAAGAATAACAACCACAGGAATCTCAAAATTGCGATATGAAAAATTGCGACTTAATCTGAGCCGTTAGATCAAGGTGTGATCTAGATCGTTGATTCGACTCCATTTCAAAGTTTCACGGATCGGGACTTTGAAGTGACAAGAACACTGAACATCAAGAATGTCGAAATTGCGATATGCGAAATCGTGACTTAATATGAGCCGTCATATCAAGGTGTGATCAGGACCATTGATCCGACTCCATTTCAGAGTTTTGTGGATCAGGACTTTGAAGTGACAAGAACACAAAACATCAAGAATGTCGAAATTGCGAAATGCAAAATCGCGAAATGATCTGAGCCGTCAGATCAAGTGTTGATCGGGACCATTGATCCCACGCCATTTCGGGGTTTCGGGGATTGAGACTTGGAGAGTTGAGATGTCTCATCTCCAGATTCATGAAATGCGAAAATGTGAAAGCACCTTATGCATAAGGATGTGGTCATAGCCCTTGGTCACATCAGCAAGAGATGGAGGAAAGAGCTAGAGAAACCAAGCTCCTTTTCGAGGATCGCGACTGGGAATGTCAAGACACATGGTCACACAAATGCCGAAATGACGAATGCTGAAATGCCGAAATGAATGCAAGATCCCTTGGAATCAATCCAACGGTGCAGGCGAATTTGAACAAGATCGGAGGGCTACTGTAACACAACACAGTGTAACTGCCAGAAACCACTGATGGTTTCTGCGAGAGGACTCAAAGACACTTCAAGATGATTGATAGAGGAGGTGAAGAGTCTCAGGGAATCTTCAAGGGGGATGAAGATGTTCGTGGAGACGATTGAAAATTGGATGAGCATTGAAGCTTGTAACTGGAGAAGAGAAGGTGAGCTCAACTGTCACAGAGAAGATGAAGAGTCTCAAACGACCAGAGAAGCTGAAGAGTCACGATGATGATCAAACAGAGCACTCAAGTTGTGGAGGAATTTGGCGCAGAGTGAGTATGAAGATGCATTGCGAATATTGCATGCAGAAAGACAACAGAGACTATAAGAATGTGGAACAAAGAAGAGATTAGTGTTGTCTTCATGAGGAAAGATTCAAGTGTGAGCAAGGAGGTAGAGCACAGGTGCATAAATGCATAGTAGAGGAAGGTTGCATTGAAGAGAGATGGTGCAGAGAGTATAAAAGGAAGAAGAACAGAAAGTGCAAGGTGCGTGCAGAAGACACTGATGCAGACAGAATAGAGTAGTGTAACAGAACAACGACAAGGTTGGTAATCCATTGAATAACTTAATATCACTGTAATAAGTTTTAGTAACAAGGAATTTATATACCAGGGTGGTTGGGAGGTGCTAGGGAGGACTGGTGTCCTCAAATATTCAAGTGGGTGCTTGAACACAGAGAGTTGGTGCTTCCTTCTAGTTGGTGCTAGAGAAACCAGGGAGTTGGTGCTTCCTTCTAGTTGGTACTAGAGAAACCAGGGGGTTGGTGCTTACTTCTAGTGGGTGCTAGAGAAAATAGAGAGTTAGTGCTCTCAGCAAGTTGAAGCTTTCAAAACCAGAGGTTGTAGCCTCACAATGAGTTGGTGCTCATATGTATGATAATGTAAAGAATGTAGATAATACTTATCATATAAAGAAAAGGAGGTTTTTACCCTGCATGGGTTTCCTCGGGAATTATCTGTCTCTGTCTTTCTCATATATGTGATTGATGCTGAATGTGCCTTTGTTTATTTCTCTACATTATTGTGATCATCTTTGAGTGCCTTGTAAAGATTTTAAAATAAACATAATTGTTTAAGCACGGTAAGATTCACCCCCCCTCTCAGTTGACTAACACTAATACCACACCTTCTGTCATCATCATGTGACATTTTTCATGGCTTAAACATAACCTGGTAGCGATGCACCATTCCAATACCTTCTCCAGATTATTTAAGGCTTGATGAAAGTTGTCTCCATATGGGGTGAAATCATCCATGTAGACTTCAAGCCCTTCGCTAATCAGATCACTGAATATCCTCAGAATGGCCCTTTGGAATGTAGCTGGAGCATTACAAAGTCCGAAGGGAAATACTTTGTAGGAAAACGTACCCCAGGGACATGTGAATGTCATTTTATCCTAAAATTCTGGGGTAATCTGGATCTGATTGTAGCCACTGAAACTGTCTAGGAAAGAGAAGAATTTATTCCTTGCTAAGGTATCCAGGACCTGATCGATGAAAGGTAATGGAAAATGATATTTTTGAGTAGCTTTGTTTAGTTCCCTGTAATCAACACAGATTCACCACTTCCTGTTTTTCTTTGGGACGATGACTAATGGGGAAACCCATCGACTATCTGAGATAGGGTATATAAAATCTACGTCCAACAGCTTTTGTAGCTCTTCTTTAACAATATCTTTGAGGTGGGGATTTATTCTTCTTTGTGGTTGTCGGATAGGTTGGACGTCTTTCTCAATATAAATGTGGTGTGTGCATATTTGTGGATCAATACATTTCATATCAGAGTACTCCTAGGCAAAAGCTTGCTGGTATTTAGAGAGAGTTTGGATTAGCTTTTGTTGTTGTTGCTCTTCTAGGTTGGATTTAATGTTTAGAGACTTCCTTGGTGCAATCTCAATGGATTTGTTGTTGTGAATAGCGGTAGTTGGAATTTGTTGTTCCATTAAATCTTCCAGTGGGTCTCCCTGTGCTTCACAGTCTAGAACAACTTGGAGCATCTGGCATGTTGGGTTACTTACAGTGGTTGGGTTGTTAATAAACCCACTGATTACATCATCCTCTAGTTGATTCTTGTGCTTGAGGGATTCTTCCATCGTGAGTGGGGAACATAGATCCTTCTCGGGATATTGTGGTGGTGGCAATTGTGGGTGTATGATCATTGGACTAGGTTTGGCTGGAGGATATAAGATGAGATTCCTTGTAACCCCTCCTCTAGCAATTGTCATTGCACCCAATCGACAACCTATGTACACATCAACTGTCGCGAGCCATGGTCTACCCAATATCAATGGATGTCGTTCAAGTCCACTTTTTAGGTTGATGATGAGAAAATCTGCAGGATATTCCCAAGAATCAAATGAAATGGCTATATCATGTAGTGTGTCAAGTGGTTTGACCACTGATTGATCGACCAATTGCAACATAATCAGGGTTGGGTTGAAAGAGTGAAGACCCAGGGCATTGTAGGTTTCCATAGTTAGAATATTGATGGCCGCCCCCAAATCAACTGGGGTATTTGGAAATGAACAACCCTGAATCTGAACAGTTACTATGGGGCTCCCTGGATTTGCATATTTAATTGGTGTTTCTCTACCCAAAATTAGATCAGATAAGGCTCCCATTACATGAACTGTTGATGATGATTTTTTTTATTTTCTGACGGGCTTCCTCCCACATAGCTCCTTGATTGTCTTTGCATATATCGGTATGTCTTGCAGGGCTTGCAAGAGTGGAATTTTTATGTATAAATTCCTGAGTTCCTCTACAATGTCGAAGTCAGGATATACGGTGGGTTTCTCTATCATCAGTCTTTCGAGGAACGGAGGGGAGGGAATTGCATCCTTATCAGAGTCTTGTGATTCGACTGTGTTCCTCCCTTTCCTGATTTCTTCTATTATTACCATAGTTGAGGGTGTTATTGCTGGTTGTTTTTCATTCCCCTATTCTTGGGGAATGTCATTTTGTTCGGTAGAGATGATGTGCTCTGATCTTGACCGAAGTTCATTGCACCCTACTAGATTGATTTCCCCTTCTCCACTTTCCATAATTTGGATGAGCTGATCTGGTCTGTTATTGGGATTCGGGTGGTGTTGGGAAGGTAATTGAGGGAACAATTGTGATTGGGGAAATGGGAGTGGAGTTTGTAATGGAGGTTGGGTTTGAGAGGTCATCCCCATGGGGCGCTGCCAGTTCTAGTTGCAATTTGGGTTTTGGGCAGTCGAGTTAGGCCATTGTGGAGGGTAGGTATTATTCGGATTTTTCCAGGGTGAGGTGGGGTATTGTGAATTTGGCCAATTGGAACTTTTAGTTGGTTGATTTTTCCAGTTGGCGTTTGTGGCAGACTGGTTTGGCCAGGTAGGAATTGCAGGTGGGTACTGTTGGGGTTGCCAATTCTGATTAGTAAATGGCTGACCCTGCCATGTGCTACCAAAATTATGTTGTTGATTATACTGTCCAGGATTCTGCTATTGATTGTACTATCCAAGAAAGAAAGAGGAAGGATCCTAAAATGTATTTTGAGGCCGGGACTACCATTGATTTCACTGAGCCATCATATATAATGGTTTTGTTTCCTCTTCTTCTTCTTTGAATACAACTTTCAATCTAGGGAGTGATGGGAATTCCTCTGTGTTGTGATTCTTGGCACAAATAGCGCAAACCTGAACTATATCCAAGGGGCATTCCCTTGGACCATGTTTCTTTCTGCACCTGTGGCAAAATATAGCCAGGGTCTTCTCTGCCTCTACCTTTTTTTGCTTGGCATGCAATACATCCAATTGTGTAGTCAGAGTGCTCAAAATATTTTTTTTTAAGTTTTCTAGGAGATTACCGACTTCAACTCACATAACACCCCTGCTAGAGATATTTTTATTTCTTGTGAGGGACATCCGCATTCTTGACCTAGGTCGTGTACTTCCTCATGAGCACCTGATACACAATAGAACAATATCTTCATAAGTTTCCTGATAAATGTCACCTTTCCCCATTAAATTCAATGTTTCTACCCATTCATCTCTCATACCTTTGATTAGAGTTGCTTTGATTACTTCACCTGGTAATGTACCATAGGGTGATCTTTGCAAATTATACTGAAATCTGTCAACATATTCTTTTAATGATTCATTTTCTTTTTCAATCATTTGAAAGATTTCATCTTTTAGGTCTCTAGTTCTGCAATAATTCTGATATTTTAACAAGAAGGTGTGTTTCATCTGGTCCCATGAATTGATGGTTCCACTTCCCAATCCCATGAACCAGCGTAGGGATGCTCCCTTCAAGGTAGAGGGGAATAGTTTTAATTTTTGGGGTTCATAGGTGTAATCATACCCTCTACATAGGACATCAAATTCAAATAGGAATGCATCCGGGTCTTCTGAAATCAATCCATGGAAGGTTGGCAGGTTTTGTAAGGGGATTGCTTTCATGGGGGCATTGGAAATTGGATCAACTATTGGATACTCCAGCGTGGAGGTCTGGGGTTGTTGATGATTTGGTTGTGCCATTTGATCGAAAATGTGCCAAAATTTTTCAGGAGGTTCTTGATCTAGGTATTCTATTTGAAATTGTTGATTATTTGGTCTTCCAAGGAATTTGACTGTAGTCCCTTTATCTGGGATTTTGGATATGCCTTCTTCTTTCGCAGGAGACTCAGGATCAGGTGGTGGTGGTGGTGGTGGGTATGCCTTGGCAACTCCGCTAGTTTCTCCTATTCCCTCCTCCATATTATTAGAGCTTCCCTCTTCTAAGGGGTTGAGCGGTGGGAGATCTCTATTTTGAAATCTCTGATCGGTCCCTTCATTTTTGCTATGAATCCCAACGTGGCCCGTAGTTGGCGAAACTACTTCCTGAGGGATTCGGGTGGGTCCTTTCCTAGGTCCAACCAAAGCTTGAGATTCAACCTTTTTGATGATTTCTTCTATGAAAGTGCTTCTTCCAGAGATCATCGAACACTGGTTTTTGGTAATTTTTGGTGGGGGTTTTGGTTTTTCAAAATCATTTTGTCTAGTCATACACACTTCACACAAAAAGAAATTTCAACAAAATAAAGCACCTACAAAGCCTCTTTAAGTGTCAAATGGAGGTAAGCGTTGGCATAAGCATTTTACTTATTACCTGCGTAGGTTCTTACCTTCCATCTTCAATACCAAGTCCTCCAGAGACACAACCTATGCTACCTTTGACATTCTCCTCGGCAACGACGCCAAAATGTTGGTGTCTAAAGATGTCCTAAAAACAACCTTAGTTTAACATTAATTTATCAACGGAGAGATTCATCTTTTACCTCAAGAATATCAGCAAAGTCTATGCAGGTAGCCTAAAATCATGTAGCTAAACCAAATCTGAGTTCATCAACAATCAAGTTCCTCAACCATTCACCAAAGATTCTAAGAACTAAATGGAATTGAAATCTGATTACTAAGATGTTGTAAAATGGAAATGAACTAATTAATCTATTGAATTCACTTAACTAGAAAGCAGTAATTGAATCTAAGTAAGGACTTGCAGAATTAACTATCAATTATGAATTCTGATTACTGGAAAAGAAATAACGAATTACTCTATCTATGGAAAGAAACAACAATTATAATCTAATTGGAAGGGACAACTAATGTAACTTTTGCGGAAAGGAACAACTATTGTAACTTTAACTGAAAGGAACAACTATTGTAACTTTAATCGAAAGGAACAACAATCGTAAATCTAAGGAAAATGAACAACGTGGATGAAAATGTGAGGAACTGTCAAGCAATAACTTCAAAAATGGAAATCATAACAACAATCATTAATAACTAATGGAAATTTCTGTCTTCTATATGCAAACAATCATAAAATCATTAACACACTTATGCATTTATCCTTGGCTATTGTAAAAGAGATCTAAATCACAAAAAGAAATCAAACTTCGAACTGATACAATTACAAAACGAGACAGTAGCTCCTTCAAACTGGGCCCTCGGTCTTTAGAAGTATTGCTACGAGAAACTCATAGCACAGAAATGATAAAACCACTCAAAACTTTCATTGATTCCATGGCTGGTAAAACATTTACAAAAACTGCTTGCGCAGAGAAATTCTGAGTCTAAATACTTGAATGCATTTTTTTCCTTGTTTTTTCTGGATCTATTACCCTCTTATATATTACAATAGTTTGGGTAAATCAAGCTATCCTGAGGATCGAAAGATCCTCAAGATTTCTTTACTATTATAAAGTTACAATATAGACAATGCATTATTTTCAAAACTGCTTTGCGCCTAAAAGTCTTCAACCTCCAATAGCTTGCGCATAACCAAAATCTCTTTGGTTATCTTTGACAGTTATTTATCCAATTCCGCAACAAAATCAAACCATTCCAATCGTAAATTAAAATCTATTTAACAAAACTTTAATAACAATCCTAAGAGACATATTAATCATGTTCTTTCCTATTTATCCCTAACTATCTAAAGAATCAATCAAAATCATATCATGAACTGTGGGAAAAAGGAAGATATTTATACCTTTTTCATAACCCAACAACCATGGAGAAGAGGAGGAGGAGCTGAATATGTAATTTGTAGCCTGCTCAGAGTCTGTAAGTGAGCAACCATTGTCTGACATCAGTCAGCCTGCATTAGCCTCTCATTCACTTAAGCTTGCCATATATATTCAACTATGTGTGAGCAGCCGCAAAGCAGACCATGCTGCATGTTACAATTTTTCCAGGATCTACCACCCATTCTATGAGCCTGTCAGCGAGCACATGGAGTGGCATTTCCTTCACATCTTGGAGCCACCCAATTTGATCTCAATTTCGGCCCTTGGAGAAAAGATGAAGGATGTAACTGTTTTGTTGTCATGGTTGCATCATCTCTTACCAATCATTGACAGAGTGAAGGAGTTTCCATTTAGGAGGTTAATTAAATGGCTATGGTTGAAGTTTATTTTCACCTAGCCCCATGTAAAGGATTTTACTAGTTTAGGATTGTACATAAACAAGATCTTTTGATCATGTGTGTTTATTTTGTTTTGCTTTTACTTTTACTTTTCGGCCTGTATTTTCAGCAGGGTGTTTTGAGCTTAACTCCATAGCCCAATAGAAGGCATTGAAGTTGCAAAATGAGTTCTTATAGCATCACAAGGATGACTCTATTCCCCATGGAGCCTAATGTTAGTGCCAATTCTTTCAAGTGGGCTATTTCTCCCAGATTTTAGGCCCTTGGTGTAAAATGCGAAGAAATGGGGTTTAAAAACCCATCAAATGCATTTTGCCCAAGGTCACAGCCATGAATGCAATGTGCAGCACACAAAAAATCCATTTCTTGTTAAAAATGAAAGCAGGGGGGTGGCTCCAGTATTCAATAGCGAGGATCAATCGATGGAGCAAATCGACGGTCAGTGGGTAATTGCGGTCAATGGAGTTGCACTATTTTTAGCACAAGAGATAGCGCTTATGTCACTGAAATGATCAAGGTTGTCCGATCTAGTGGGGACAGGTGGCAACTAGTCGACATTTTGGGGATTTTGGAACTCTCGGTGGGAGAATTCCTGAAAGGATCGGGACTGTTAATATTAAATCAAATCTATCCATTGATTGAGGATTAGTCATTTCAACATTTCGGCTACCGGGACTTTGAAAGATAGCAGGTCACTCCTCCCTTGCAGTTGGAATCACTGAAATCCAAAAACACGAAGTGTCGAAAGCGTCCAAGAGTTGGGCCCATGTTCTTAGTGTTGATCTAAGTCGTCCATCCCAAGGACATGTGGCACACGATTGGGCTCTGTCACGATTTCGACTACTGGGAATTTGATAGAACAAAGGATCTCTCCTCCACTGCATCAGGAATCGTCGAAAGGGCCTGGCCCGGAAGCGGTCCCACAGTTATATATTCATCCAGGCCATCCATCCCAAAGACACGTGGTGCCCGATTGGCTCTGGTCGGCACTTCGGCTACCGGGGTTTTGAAACACAAGGGACAACTCTTTCCCATGCATCTGGAATTGCCGAATCCTGAAAATACGAAAAGAGCCTTTCAAGACAATGCCTGTCTCAGCATTTCGACTATCGGGACTTCGAGATAGCAGAGGGTCACTCCTTCATTCATTAGCAATCGCCGAAATGTGAAATGTGGAAGTCCTCTGTCTTGGGCCCACGTTTCATCATTTCAAATCTCTGGGTTTTGAAATAGAAGGGTTGAGAGCAAAGGAATGAGAACTCTCGATGGGAGAATCCTCGAAATACATGAAGGGATCATGACCTTCCATATTAAATCAAATCCGACCATTGATTGCGTATTATCCGTTTCAGAATTTCGGCTACCGTGAGTCTAAAAGACAATGGGTCACTCCTCCCTTGCATTTGGAATCGCTGAAATCCCGAAACACGAAGTGCCAAAAGCACTTTTGAAGATCCCTGCTAGAGGTAAATGAAGGTGGGAGGAGGTGGTTGAAACCTTGCCTCACTCCTTAAATGTAAGGCATGGAGGTTCTGGTAGGCAGTCTACCCAAGATTGTCCTATGTGTAGGTTTTCCTAAAGAAGCCATGCCGATCTGATGTCCTCGTCTAACCAGAAGAGCCTGCACATGCTAAATTGGACTTTAATGTCTCAGCTACACTCCTGTTGCCAAGGTAGCGAATTTCTTTGAGTATATGTACTCAGTTTTGGTATTTTTGCAAGGATCGATGGTAGAGCAAAGCTTCCGACCATAAAGTTTTAACAAAGCCTCTGGTTCTCTAGTTATAGAATGATATTTTGGGATTTCTTGTTTAATGGCGGCCAACCTCCTCCTTTCCTTTTTCCTTTAAATTCGAAAGCCCATGTATGGATGATCCAGTCAGGTGTTGCTGTGACTATATAATGCATGTTTGATTGTATTAGTTTTGCAACATTTGAGGTTTACTTTGAAGTTTCTTTGGTCTGGGAGGATCTCATATCTGAGACTTTTCCCCTTTCTTTTCTTTCACTTACTCACCACTATGAAAAATTTACTAGCTTAAGTTAGATCAAGACCTCACATGTCCTTGCTGTTCCAACCCAGTTTTCTGAGTGAGTGATATTGTTCGAAGTTTACTTCCATTCGATCACCCCCTTTTAACAAATCGTGACATAAACTAATGGGTGTCGAGCTCTGCTCCTGCTACAATCCAGGAATGACTTCCAACGCCAACAAGGTTCTCATAAGTCTGGGCTCTTCTAGTGCTCAGCTACTTGCATTCCAAGTCAAAGGTTTTTAATCGGCCAACTATGCTACGAGTAGTTGCCTCCCTTAGATCCCTTACTTCTTGAGGAGTCTCGGGCATGTTACGAAGTTCCAAATCTGCGATGCGCTGCTGAAGTTGCTAGATTACTTCTTCAATTTGTGCCACCTGCTACGAGACACATTCTTCAATATTTACTTCTATGACCATCACAGAGCGAAGTGCTTTATGAACCCTTTCCTATACTTCAAGTTTCTCTGCTAGCAATTGGTCCTTTCTCTACTGTAACTATGCTTTTTCCTCATCCCACTTCGCTTGCAGGGAAAGGTTTTCCCGTTCTGCCGTACTCTGTTGTTCTACAAGTGCACTCTGTACTTGTATCAAAGCTTGGTTGGCTTGCACTGTGTCTTTTTGAGTTTGTCAAAGGAGAGCTTTGACTTTCTCGAAATCTGGTGTAATTGGGTGGGCTCATCGCCTGTTCCTATTGTTCTAGTTGTCAAGGGCATAGTAGAAACTGCTCAGCTGGACTAGAGTGTCTACTACACTTCTTGAAGTTCTCTCTTGATTTGGCTGAATACCTCCTCCTACTTCACTTCTTTCTTTTCTGTGATCGCTAGTGAAGCATCATTCAGCGCAATGATTAAGAAGTCGAAGTCATCCGGTGTGAGGGTAGTTTTAAATGTATTTCGGGTGGCCTTAGTTTTGTTTCAAGATGAGGGCTTTGGTGGGGTAATCTTCCTTTTCTTAGTGGGATCCTCCACATCTCTAGGCGGAGTAACCTTGCCTTTGTTTTTCTCAACCTTTGTGCCACCTAGTTCTTCACCATCACCTCCCTACGCAGGTTAGATCGAAGTAGTCTTCATGGATGTTCTATGGACATATTGAACTTCATCATCCTTCTTAGTCTTTCTTGGTCTAGGTGTATTCGACATAGCTTCAAGGCTTTCCACGTCGAACATTTCTGTGGGGTCCGCTGTAACAAGGAGGTCCACTGACCATTCCTTGGTAATCTGCTCCAAGTCTTCTTCTGTCAATTTGTAGTATGAATGGAGATGCTATTTGTGCTCATCAACGCATGCTGTGATATAGGTGAAGTGGTGGTCTGCGCTGAATTTTATCAAAGGTCTAAACCTATGAAGTGTGTTTGGGGTGAGGCGCGGTGTAGACTGGATTGCATTCTTCAATTGGTTGTAATAAGCATGGAAGATGGCATTGGACTACCACTACTTGTTCATGTCACTGGAGTACCACACCGTATAGAACTTCATGACCAGTGGTTCGAAGGGTTCGATATCCAAAAAAGTGGCACCTTCTGGTAGCTCCCAGGCGATGAAAGCGATTAGTATGAGCAACCAACTAAAGTGGAACTCATACCCTTGGTCTTGCACTTCTCTGCAATCAAGCTCTAGTTTTTTTAAAAGGTACTGCACCCAATTCATCTGTAGTCCCTCAGCGCAATTCCCTACGAGTTTGACTACAAATCTAGTCACTTATGTTGGTCTATTCTTGTGAACTAGCTTTCCCGCAATCAACTGACATGAAAGACGCACTACGCCACTCTGAAGAGAGGCTACCTTGTAGCCTCGCATTCCTTTCTTGACATCGCCATAAGTTTCTTTTGTCCTCTGTGCTAGTGCTTAGTTCAAGGTATTTCCAGGGTAAAACTATTGTGGGTCAGGGCCTTTCATACAAAGGCTTGTGATCTGATTGATCAAGGTCGGATCCACAGTGATGCAGAGGTCCAACCATAAGTATCTTCCATGGTAGTAGGACAACAACAACTTGATGCATGCGTTGACTTCTTGGTGTCTGCCAAAGTGTGGGATCTTCATTACATTAAGCAATGTGGACTTCCCAAGGTTCTGGGTCCATGACGACGGGACAATCTTAGAATTCTTGCCTTTGGTCCTGGTTAAGTACAGGGCTAACATGTTGTAAACCTTACGATCTCCAAAGTCAAAATCACTAAATTTCAGTGCTGTGAGCTTATCCTGGTCAGCACGAACTACGTGCACCCCTTTCGGAAGGTACACGGTGATCAAAGTGTACTCAAAGTCGCGAGGTACCCTGTCATGGTTGATGGCACTTCTTAGAGGTGGTAAGTAAGTAGGTAGAATGCATGGAATAAGCTTTCCATTTGCGATGTCATCCCTGTGCTTGGTCCGTTTCTCATCGGTCAATTGGGATGGATCGGTGCGAGCAGTGGAAGGGGAGGCCTTGGGTCTTCTCATTGACGATGCTTGGACTCCTGTAGATATTCCTCTATTTCACATGACTCTCTCAGTCATTAAGTCAATCAAAACTTCTTCAAATACTTTCTTAGTAGCGCTAAGCTCGTCCGACATACAAGCTTGGGTTAACTAGCTCGGGTGTGAAATTAATGCAGAGACTACAGTGAATGATATGGAAACAAGGAAATGATCATAGGGTGAAGTAATCTCAGGTTTTGGGCTCAAATTCTCACTTAAAAAAAATTATTCTCGGTGCGTGGCACGATGGACTAAGTAGGGAAACTTAGCAACGGTCTGCTTGCAATGGGTATGAGGCTGCATTAACTTATGTTATGTCCATTATGACACAGTCTAATGGTCTAGTGGCGAGCCATAATTTCTTTCTTAACCGTTTGGAGTGGAATTCGAATGGTTATATTGGCTTTCAACGACTATATTACTTCACCTCGACGAAGTGGCATATGTTGTTGTTTTGATATCTCGACGAAGCTCAATTCTTGTGGTTTTTCCTTCATGCGAAGTTTCCTCTAGAACCTTCTATAAATTTTTGATCTTGGATCTCTTCTTACTTATCTTCTTAGCCTTCTTCCCAGTGAGCTTCATCTCGATCATCCTTTTTCCATTATGAGTCTTATCTTTTCTCGACATAAGCACTTCGCACTGCTGAGGTTCTTTCTTTAGATCCTAGGGCAATACTCCTTCCTCATATGGATTAGGTATTTCAGTCTTCTTTGGTTCCTCTAAAGCTCTTATAGCTTCAACATCCAGGTCCCTAGTGTTCAACAACTGAGATCTGTTCTCTTGTTGCTCCATCAAGTAGGCGATCCTTCTAGTCATAAATTCCATGAGTTCTTGCTTCTTCTGTTCTAGGGCTTCCTTTTCTTCTTTTCTCCGGATTTGGTCTTTTTCAATCCAGATCTTGCCTAACAAAGTTGGAAATGGGGAAAGGTCCTCAATAAATATAATGACTTCGAACTCTTCCTCTGTCGAAGCTCCATGGGTACTCATAGCTATCTGGGTAATTCTGCCACATAGGGTTACCATTTTTCCTTTAAACAACCTTATTCTTCCTAGTGAAGGAACCATAGCAGGCCTTCCCAGGGTTGCCCAAGTACTTTTTGTCATAATGCTCATCCATGTTCTCTCATCTAGAGCACAATCGATATCGAAGTCTCCTGTTCTTACTTCGATTTTCTCCTTTTCTTTGAATATCTCTGAAAAACTGACATCTTTATGTTCCTTTAGGGTTTCTTTCATTTTTAGTAACATAATCTTTTATTCTTGCTGGGGTTATTCTATAATCTTAGTTTCTTGTTCTCCTTTAGGGTTTTCTTGCTCCATATTCAGATTTTCAAGTCTAGCAATGATTCTATGGAAATCGAGTACTTCATGGTCCATAGCCTTACAACAGAGGAAACTAGGTTTTCTCCCAGGGCATTCCTTAGCAAGATGTCTTGGTCTTCTGCAACTGTAACACAGAGTTAATCCTCTCTTTCTCTTCAATGATTGCCAACTCTTTTTGTACTACGCGCTAGGATCATAATGGCTAGCCTGCAAAAATTTCTTTCTAGGATCTTGCATCTATTTGTTAGTCCAAACATTCTTTCTATGCATAGGTATAACACATCTATCATTATACTTATTAGATCTATTCATATCAAACTTTCTTTCATCTATTAATGCCCTAGTTTTTAAGCTAGGACAAAATCTATCAAACATACCTAGATCCATGCTCTAGAATTTTTTTTTTCTCTTATCTTACTTCTATAGAGCACAAAGCTTCCATATCTAAGAACTTTTTACTATTCTTACCTTTATTGGATTACAAAAATTTCCACTTTTACTTTTCTTAGAGCACAAAGCATTCAAATATCGCTTCTTTTCTTCGGATCTAATCTTCCTTTCTTCAGATATGACCTTATTCCTGGCACAAAGATTCACAGGTCAAGTAAAAAGTTGCACACTAGGGCAACAGATCTACACACAGAGCTTCCTTTTGCACAAAGTTTCTTCTTTCTCAGTTCCCAGCAATCACAGTTTCAGCTCCCGACAATGGAACCATTTGTTGGGACAGGGGCAGACCCAGGGTTCAATGCTTCAACAATGCACCAAAAAAACCCTAACTATCGACCCTTTCGGCAACACCTGCGAAGTAGATGAAGTCTCACTCGAGGTAGAGGCAGGGGTGGTTGCAGGACTTAGGTGTCTGCAACCTTAGCTGGGACACAGATCTGTGATTCTTACTCTTATCAAGCACTTTAGAAAAGGTCATTCATCAATATTTAACCATCATGGCACTCCATAGATGGCATAGACAACCGCAACATTCACTTAGATCTTGGTTAAGTTAGCACTTAGCAACAACAAAATAGGTCTAGCACTCAACACTTTCATATATGTCAGATCTACACCCACACATATAAGAAGCACAAAGCAAAGTGGATCTATCTAAGTATATCATAGCAAAGCACATAGCATAATCATATCAAGCACAACACATGGAAAGAGACCAACACATTAGGTCGAAGCAACGAGCACAACACACAGAGTTACCATGGTTCACCCCCACCCTGGGGCTATGTCCACAAAGTCTTCTTCTTCTTTATTAGCTTTGGTCAATCGGGTTACAACACAAAGCTCACACTTGTACTCTGCATAGGACATGAGATCTGTGTGCACCTCACCAGATCCTCCTTCCCCAAGTAGATCTAGCACAAATCCTTCTTACAATATGTGCACTCAACACTTACAACACTCGCACACAGCTCTGCAAGTCGGTCACACAATATACACAAAGTATTTTCTAGCACTTAGCTTATCTTCTATTCTCTTACATTGTCTAGATACTTATTTATACTTTACGAAATAGGCCTAAACATGGGTAAACCCATGGGATGACATCCCATACCCATTACATTATCCCCAAAACCCAAAAAGGACCCAAGAGAGGGGTCTAGCTTCCACGTTCTCCGCTTCGTGTTGCGCTCCATCTTTGACAAGCTGTCAAAGTTAAAAAACAATCAAATATGATCAAGTGTTCCTCAAAACTTGGTCAAGGGCCAACACTTTCCTTTCCATGCCATGCCTTTGCATGCCTTGTATTGCCTTCACTTTCCATGACATGCATTTCCTTTTCATGCCATGCCTTGTATTTCATTCACTTTCCATGCCATGCCATGCCAAGACTTTCCATGACATTCCATGCCGTGCCTTTCCTTACATTTCCTTCACTTTCCACGCCATGCTTTTCCTTGCCTTTACTTGACATGCCATGCCATGAAATGCCTTTCCTTTCCATGACATGGCATGCCATGCCTTTCCTTTCCATGCCATGCCTTGCATTGTCTTCAATTTCCATGCATTGACTTTCCATGCCATGCATTTCCTTGCCATGCCATGACATGCCTTGCCTTTCCATGCCATGCCATGTCTTTCCTTTCCATTCCATGCCATGCATTTCCTTTACTTCACTTTTCATTCCATGCCTTGCCTTTACATTCCATGACTTTTATTGAATGACCATAGGTATGTAAAAAGAATAATTGAACAAATATTTCAGATTTATGAATTATTGAAATTTTGGCTTCATTTTATGGTTGTTATGGTATTCTTGTATTTCCATGCCTTACATTGCATTGTCATTCCATGCCTTTCAATGCCTTTCATTTCATTTCATTTCCATGCCATGACTTTCCTTGGATTGCATTTCCTTCACTTATCATGTCATGCCTTGCCTTTCCTTCACTTTCCATGTCATTCCTGTCCTTTCCTTCACTTTCCATGCCATTCCATGTCATTCCTTTTCTTGTCATGCCATGACCTTCCATGCATTTCATTTCCTTCACTTGTCATGCCATGCCTTACCTTTCCATGTCATGCCTTTCCTTTTCATGCTTTTCCTTTGCATGTCGTGCCTTGACTTGCCTTTCCATGCCATGCTATGACTTGCCTTGCGATGCCATGCTTTGCCTTGCAATTCCATGTCTTTCCTTTCCATGCCATGCCTTTCCCTACCCTGCCATGCATTGCCTTTACATTCCATGTTTTTTCTTTCCATGCTATTCCATGTCATGGCATGCCTTTCCTTTCAATGTCATGGCATACATTTCTTTCCATGCCATGCGTTACCTTGCATTGTGATGCCATGCCATTCCTTACATTGCCTTGTGATGCCATGTTTTTCCTTTCCATGTCATGCCTTTACTTTCCATGTTGTTCCATGCCATGCCTTTCCTTGTCTTTCCTTTCCTTTCCAAGCCATGCCATGGCTTGCCTTTCCTTTCCTTTCCTTTCCATGCCATGCCTTACCTTGACATGCCATGCATGCCATGACTTTCCTTTCTTTGTCTTGTCTTTCCATGCAATGTCATGCCATGCATTTTCTTTCCTTTACATGCCTTTCCATACCTTTACTTTCCATTCCATGCATTTCCATACCTTTCCTTTCTATGCCATGCCATGGCTTGCTATGTATAGCCTAAGAAGGTACTAAATTGTCAAACATATGTAATAATCACTGAGAAAAACCTTAGTGCCATAGATCCTCCAACAAATGGTTTTCCATTCAATGGAATGAAAACAAAGGAACCCCACTAGCTAAAACCTGGTGCTTCGGATCCAACGCAACTAGTGATTCATCCATTCAAGTCTCGGTTTGAGTTTTATCGCAAGTTGTAGCTCGCCTCCTCAATCAATTCAGGGACATGTCACCAATCTGGTCCAGGGGCATAAAATCCAATCTGATCATCATAATAGAGTTCCATAAGCTCCCAAAATTATGTTTTTCCAAGGCCCACACAACCACTCTACCCAAATATGCTCGACATAGTGTTCTTGAAAATCAACCCCTTGTTCAAAAATTACATTATGCCTCATTGAGAAAAACCCTAGTGCTGGAGATCCTCCAACAAATGGTTTTCTGGTCGACGAAATGACAGTGGAGAGGGCCCACTAGATGAAACCCAATTATTTGGATCTAATGAAACTAATTGTTCATCCATCTGAGTCCCAGTTTTAGTTTTATCGCGAGTTGCAACTCGCCTCTTCAAGCCATTCATAGACATGTCACAAATTTTGTCCATGTGCATAGAATCCAAGATGAACAACATTATGGAGTTCTTTAAACTCCCACAAGTATGTTTGGCCAATTCCCACACGACCATGCCACCCACAATCACTCAAAATAGTGTTCTTGAAAATCAACCTCTTGTTCAGAAATTGCATTATGCCTCTTTAAGAAAAACCCTAGTGTCATAGATCCTCCAACAAATCATTTTACAGTCAACCGAATGATAGCAAAGGGGCCCCACTAGTTGAAACTCAATTCTTTGGATCCAATGCAACTAATGGTTCATCCAACCGAGTCTCGCTTTGATTTTTATCATGAGTTGCAACTTTCCTCCTCAAGTCATTCAGGGACATGTCACCAATTTGGTTTAGGGGCATAAAATCCAAACCGAGTAGCTTAATAGAGATTCATAAGCTCCTGCAAGTATGTTTAGCCAAGTCCCACATGAAAATGCTACCCACAATCGCTTGACATAGTGTTCTTGAAAATCGACCTCATGTTTAGAAATTGCACTATGCCTCATTAAGAAAAACCCTAGTATCAAAGATCCTCCAACAAACGATTTTTTGTTCAACAAAATGACAGCAAAGGGGGCCCCAATAGTTGAAACCTATTTCTATGGATCCAATGATATTGATGGTTCATCCATCCTAGTCCCGGTTTGATTTTTATCATGAGTTGTAGCTTACCACCTCAAGTAATTCAGGGACATGTCCCTCATTTGGTCCATGGGAATAAAATCCAATTGAGTAGCATAAAACATTTATGTAAGCTCCCACAAGTCTATTTGGCCAAGGCCCACACGACCACTCTACACACAATCGCTTGACATAGTGATCAAATCAACCTATTGATTAGAAATTGCACTATGCCTCATTGAGAAAAACCCTAGTGTCGGAGATCCTCCAACAAACATTTTTTTGGTCAACGAAATGACAATGAAGGGGCTCCATTAGCTGAAATCCAATGCTATGGATCCAATGCAACTAATGGTTCATCCATCTGAGTGTCATTTTGATTTTTATCATGAGTTGAAACTTGCCTCCTCAAGCCACTCATGGAAATGTCGCAAATCTGTTCTAGGTGCATAAAATCCAAATCGAGAAGCATAACGAAATCTCCTAGGCTCCCACAAGTCTATTTGTCCAAGGCCCATGTGACTACACTATCCACAATCACTTGACACAGTGTTCTTGAAAATTGATCTCTTATTCAAAAATTTCACTACGCCTCATTGCGAAAAAACCTAGTGTCGGAGATCCTCCAACAAATGGTTTTCCAATCAATGAAATGATAGTGGAGGGGTCCCACTAGATAAAAATCGGTGCTCCGTATGCAATGCAATTGACAATTCATCCATCGGAGCCATGGTTTGATTTTTATCATGAGTTGCAACTTCCCTCCTCAAGCCATTCAGAGACATGTCACCAACTTGGTCCACGGGCATAAAATCCAAACCGAGCAACTTATTGGAGTTCCTTAATCTCCCACAAGTCTATTTGGACAAGGTCCACATGACCAAATTACCCACAATCGCTTGACATAGTGTTCTAGAAAATCGATCTCTTGTTCAGAAATTGCACTATGCCTCATTGAGACAAACCCGAGTGTCAAATATCCTCCAACAAATTATTTTCTGATCAACAAAATGATAACAGAGGGACCTCAATACTTGAAACTTGGTTCTCTATATCCAATGCAACTTACGGTTCATCTATCCAAGTCCCAATTTTATTTTATCACAAGTTGCAACTATATTCCTCAAGCCATTCAGGGACATGTTGCCAATTTGTTCTAGGGAATAAAATCCAAACTGAGCAGGATAAAAAATTTCCATAAGCTCCCATAAGTCTGTTTGGCCAAGGCCCATGTGACCACACTACCCACAATCACCCAATACAATATTCTTGAAAATTGACCTCTTCAAAAATTGCATTATGCATCATTGAGAAAAACCCTAGTGTTGGAGATCCTCTAACAAATGGTTTTTCGGTCAACAAATAACAACAAAGGGGCCCCAATAGTTGAAGCTCAGTGTTACAGATCCAGTGCAACTAATGATTCATCCATCCCAGTCCCATTTTTAGTTTTATTGCAAGTTGCAACTTGCCTTCTCAAGCCATTTATAGACATGTTGGTATGGAAATGCAAGGAAAGGAAAGGAAATACAAGGAAAGAAAAATCAAGGAAAGGAAAAACAAGGCAAGACATGACAAGGCTAAGCAAAGCTAGACATGGGAAGGCAAGGCAAGGTCTAGGTCTAGGTCTAGGTAAATCCTATTAATTATGATAATCCATGTTTCACAACTATGAAGCTAACCTAGATATATGAATAAATAGAGCTTATGTTATGACATTGAAATTATCATACACGTATTTTTATCTAGTATAGATGGGATAACATGTTGTAGAGTTACATAGTTAATGAATCCTTTGATTGTAATTTTTCTGTATTAAACTTGTTCATTTGGTACAAGCATTATTTTTTTTACGCAAGAAAAAAGGTATGATACGTGAATTCAATGAATTTTTTACTAAATTAACTTGATAACAAATTCTTTCAAACGATGAAAATAACTATGTTTTTAAAAACAATTAGTTTTATGAATATCATTATGAGCGTACCCTTTTGATGAATTGTGGTTAGCCAAGGAAAGACATGCAAAGGAAATTGAAGGCATGGCAAGACAATGCAAGGCATGACATGGAAAGGCAACGCAATGCATGGCATGGCATGGCATGGAATGGAATGGCAAGGCATGGCATGGGAAGGAAATCCAAGGCATGGCATGGCAAGGAAAGGCATGTCATGTCAAGGCATGCAAGGCAAGGTAATTCAAGACATGGAATGGAAAGAAAAGGCATGGAAAGGAAATGGAAGGCATGACATGGTGTGGAAAAGGATGGAATGAGATGACATGGCATGGCATGGAATTACAAGGAAAGGAAACACAAGACATGGCATCAAAAACCCATCAAAGACATGGCATGGAAACGATCAAGGGTCATTGATGCAAAACTAGCATCAAAAGTGAAGAGCCCTTCCATTGAGGAATGTAGGTTCCAAGGTATTGTTATGTTTCTAAGTCTTATTCCCGGATAATGTGTTGAATTCGATAGGAAAAGACTTGTCAAAAGAGGGCCTTGATGTCTCCCCCATCATCGACACAAAACTGCCATAGGAAAATGATATGATACGGTGGATTATATGAATATGGACTGACACAGGAATGGAAACTTGTAATAGTTTAGATGGTTGGTATGAAATGGAAAAATTCCCTTGAACATTATGAGGCACAACACAAGATTTTTAGCTTCTATTCATTTGATAAATGGACCAATACATAGTGTGACAATCTTTGAGGAACTCTTCAGGTGAGACAAAGAAGAATCAAGAGTCATGGGATTGGTGTGACTTAGGGGTGAGTGAATTAACAAAATGTAAGGTGAGATGCAAACATGTGCCATGTTCAAGGGAAACAAAGGAACCTTGCTTAAAGGTTTTAAGACACTTGATCCACTTCCTTCAATTGTTTCCCACATCTATATAGATGAGTACCTCTTTCTAGTTTAACGAGCTTGAGGAGTATAACATGTGCTTGAAACAACTTAGCTTCCGTAAGTTCCTCTTCCTATGTTTAACAAACTAGAACAAGTAAGGGTTTGTTCCCAGATGGTCCCTTTAATGTATGATTTTACGAGTCCAGAGTCCAAAGATGGGAATTTGAAAAGAACTTGAAGAAAACTACGTTGATGTACTTTTTCATAATTTTAGTCTCCAAGGCCCGAAAAAGCATAAAATAATGCGAATGATAACTCTTCTAACCAAAGCGTTCATAGTATTCCTTTTTCATAGTTAGTATATCGGGACCAAAAAAGGGTTAAGCTATCACCCAACAAATGACTCTTCATGTTTTACTGAGTTCGAAGAATGACGAAGTATGCTCAAAAGGATTGCAAGGTCACCAGAAAGTTTTGAATCCTCAGTTCATGCATTAAAAAGACATTCTGGGAAAAGCATTGTCGGCAATTGCTTAAAAACCAATGGAAATTGTGGAAAAAAACCAAATAAAAAGAAATATTAATGTGAAAGGGGTTTAAATTAAACTTAGTTTGCAAGTGGTTAAAATTCATTTGGGTGAAAAAATTTAGTTCATTTCACCTTTCATTTTTAGTTTCCTCTTTCACTTAGAAATTTTTTGTTTGCAATAGTTTTTTTCGGAGTTGATTGCAGATCATTTGGACCGTCATTCTTCATTTTGTCTGGACCAAGTTGGCAGTATGATTCCTCTCTTTTATTTCCATTCTTTTATTTTGATTTTCATGCACTTTTACAACTATTTTATGCCCCTTAAGAGCCCCCATGGTGCCTTACTAGGGTGTTTCTCCCCTAAGGTATCAAGAGGGGTGCCATCCCAGATCTTGGTACCCTGAGGCTCTTGTATAGGGTGCATTGGTGCTCTGAAATAGTCTACAGGTGGGCACTAGACATAAAATAATTTGTTTTCTTGATTTTTAGCCTATTAAAAAGCATTCTTTTGACTTGGGGTCTTGAATAATGATCTTTGATGATGTTTTGCAGGGATTTGATAGTCAAGGTGCCTGAGTGGAAGGTAAGAGAGAATGAAAGTGATGATATGGCTGCATTGCATGACCCTCAAGAAAGGGAAGCACTCTAAAATTACGGTTTACTGAAATTTTTCAAGATACAAAACATGCAAAAAGAGATACTTCCCCTTGAGCACATGATTGGGTTATGGGATGTTGATAAGGAGGATTTTCTAGTGGGATATCAACTTTTAGATATTGAAATCAAGGATTTATACTTTTTGATGGGTCTCTCTAAAACAGGGGCACCCATCATCTTGTCCAGGCATTGGACTACACCATTGCGATTGATGACTACATATCACAGTTTTGTATGTCGGGATCCCACAAGGAAAGTGGTAGGATTTCAATTAAGGATGTGGGAGATCTTCCATTACGAGCTACCCTATTCACCATCACCAAAATGCAAGGAAGAACCAATCTTCACCTGGCTTCCAACTCATAGATGGAATATGCAGTTGAGTGTCTTGAGTCAAAGATCTTCAATTGGTGTGCATGATTTCTAACAAATGTCAAAGATCATATTTCCAGATGTAGAGAAGGGAGGAAGAAACAGTTTGGGTATGAATCATTCTTGGTATCATTCTTCCTCGACTGAGTACCTTTGATTTAGCCACATATTTCTTTGATAGAGAATCCCATATCTGAGCCTATGATGGAGAAGTGGACTAGCCTTTCACCATTGTTAGGGAACACGCCTTTATATTTTCTTTCACTGTCGATTTATCTGCATGGTTCAGGATGAATATTGTGATGGTGGAGGAATATCCTTATGCCAGGATGGAATTCAGAGGTATTTTCGATTTAGTGCTCCCTGAAGGGGCACAATGGGATGCATCAGGTAGATTAAAAAAATGTGACCTTGCAAAAAGTGTTTTTGATTTTTTATGATATATGTGTTTTTTTGTGGTACAATGATGGATCTAAACATGTTTGTTTTTCATCATGCAAATAGAGGGATGAAATGCCCAACTAGGATGCCACCATTTGGATGATGTGATAGTTTCCAGGTAGTAGAAGAGGTAGGTGGCAGAGGTGAAGGATTGCGTGAGGTAGAGAGGAATCTCACGAGGCTTACCATGGGTGTCCCTTCCATGAGATTACGATATGTTCCTTATCACCTGTAGAGGAACATAGTGGGTGTACTACAGATTCTCAACCACCTATTGCAGTGAGTATCTAGGGTAGTGATGTGTTACTGTGAGCACAGTGTAGTACAATAAAATGAGTAGAGTTTTATGTAGTCTTACTATGATGATGCACGTGCAAAATAACCCATATTTTTCCCCTCTATGTACTTTTTGGACGATGGTATGACACACTTTTTATACTTATATATATATATATATATATATATATATATATATATATATATATATATATATCTTTATGATCTTGAATATTCATCTATTTGCAAAGATACCAATCCATATCTTTATGATCTTGAATATTCATCTCTGTGTGAGATGCCAATCCAGCATGTAATTTTCTAACAAATCTGTAATGACATTAATTTCTCTCGGTATGTGTTGTTATTCTATGTAAGTAAAAAAACTTTCAAGACGATGAAACCTCAAGTAGATATGTAGCAATATTGGATTGTGGATAGTATAAACAAATTAAGTTTACAGACTACAAGTTGGGAATCAAGACTAACGATTATCTGATATATGTCAAGAGAGGTAGCCTCAGTCAAAAGTCCAATAATGACATGATGTTATGTAATGTTGTTGGTTTCAAGTCCAAGATAAATCCCTCATAATCTTACCAACTCGCCAAAATGGTAAATGGTCTAAGATGCATAAGTTAAGCTCTGGGTATATCGAATATCGCCATTCAAAAATCCAAAATGTATGGGGAAAGATGTTGACATATGCACATTCAAGAAAAAAAATAGGGTATAAGAAGCTAAGGATGAAACAAAACTCATTCATGCAAAATTAAAGACACACCAAACCAAAACATATGGTACAATAATGTACAAAGCACACATGCAAGATTTTTTAAGTATAGTACTTTTTCAGATAGAGCCCATTGTGAGGCTCATTAAGAGGGATTCCATCATTATTGACTAACTCGTAGGCACCTCTTTGTAGCACATGTCTTATGATGTAAGTTCCATGCTGCATAGGTTCTAATTTTCCCGCTCCAAGTTTATCATTATCTTGGTCATAGACCAGGACTAGATCTCCTTCTACGAAAAATGCGAGGTCGGACACACTTATCATATTGGGTTTTAATACATTTTTGATATGTCTCATTACTGATAGCAACATCGGGATGGATCTCATCCAACTTCATTAGATACAAGAAACATTCATCTTTGACAAAGGTGTTGGGAAGGAGCTCTACGACTAGTTTCATAGATGAAATTTCACATTCAATTGGAAACACCACTTCTAACCCATATACTAACTAGAAAGGTGTGAAACTAGTGGTGGTTTTGATGAAAGTTTGATAGGCCTAGAGTCATGAGAAAATTTGTAGATTCCAATTAGTTTTATTCATCGCCATCATGCGTTGAATTATGGTTTTCAAGACTTTGTTTATGGCTTCAACTTGTCCATTGGCTTGAGGATAATATGGGGATGAGTTTTCATTTCGAAAACCCAATTTGGTACGCAACTCACTTATCACCTGATTTTGGAAATGAGATCTGTGATCAGTTATGATAGCTTGTGGGACTCCAAATATAGTGATGATGTGGTTAAATACGAAAAGTGTAGCAATTTGTCCATCATTTAGGAATGTATGCATGGCCTCATCCAATTTAGTGAAATAATCGACTGCGATGATAATATAACCATGCCCCAGACTGAGGTAGGCTTAAATTGCATGAAATGAATGCCCCATTTTGCAAAGGGGCCAATGGAGATGATGGGATGTAGTGGAGTAGGGTGGATATATCATTTCTTCTGAAATATATGATATGGTGGGATTTTTTTAATGGCCTCAATACAGTCTTTGAAAATGGAGGGCCAAAAATAACCTGCACATAATATCATTTGGGATGTGGCCATCCTAGAGAGATGACCTCCACAATATCTTAAGTGACATTCATTTAAAACATGATCATCCTCTTCGTCAGTATAACAATGTTGTAGAACAATATCAATACCACGGCGATATAGAGTGTCACCAACAATAAGGTAATATTTTGTATGATGTCTAATATGATGTCATTTTCCACATGAAATATATTGTTGGAAGAGTTCAATATAGATATATAAACCAATGTATCCATACCAGGGATTAGGCGTATTGATAAGGAATGATGACTCATATAGAAGGGAATCACTGGGCTTAGTTTCCTCATTAGTATGGGGAATATCGCAAATCAAATCGACAAACACCAATGATTTATTTTCTTTAGATTTGGTAAAATCGAGATCAAATTACTGAAGAATGATGATCCATTTTGAAAATTCCCCCCAAAGTAATTGTTGAGTCAAGATGTGGTACATGGGGTTCGAATCAACGATAACCATGGTAGTGCAAAGTAAGATGTACTGTTGAAATCTTTGGACAATGATGACCACTTCCAAAGGAAACTTTTCAACATGTGAATATCGAATTTCATGACCTAAAAGGCTCTTACTTAAATAATATATCACATATTCTCTACCATCGTCATCCTCTTGAAATAACACCATGGAAATAGTGGAAGTAACAATATCTCGTATAGTGAGGGGGGTATAACAATGGTGTATGCATTAAAGCATGTTTGAGAGTGTCCAATAAGCGTTGAACAAGTTCATCCCAGATGAAAGGGACATCCTTATACAACAATCTCATGAATCCTTTCACAATTTCTGCATAATTGCAAATGAAATGACATACAAATTTTTCCTTCCCTTGCAAAATTTGGAGTTGGGTAAGATTGTTGGGTGGAGGTAAATCCAATATATCTTTCACTTATAAGGGATCCACCCTAATCCTGTCATTGGATACCATGAAGCCTAGGAGCCTCCCTGATTTGATCATGAAAATACATGTGTGGGGATTCAATCGTATGTTTTGATGCATCTAATAAATATCACTCTCAGATGATCAATATGTTATTTTTGATGCATTGAATCAGTTGGAAAATCATCAAGGTAGGGTTCAATAATCTGGATGATATCATGGAAAGAATACAACATAGCCTACTGGATAGTGGCTCCAACATTTTTAAGGCCAACGAGTAATCTATGATATGAAAAATTCCATCGTGAGCAGATGAAGACATTTTTATGTTGATCAACTCGTAAAATATCTATCTCATTATAGCCTAACAAGCCATCCATAAAAGAGAAAATTACGCTTCCGGCACAATTATCAATAATTTGGTTGATGAAGGGCGTAGGGTAATGTTGAAGGAAATGTATGCCCTACCCATAAATTTAGGTAATGAGAACCATTCATTGCTTATGGATTTATAACTTAGAAATATTTTCCACCATAAGAGATTCGTTAATCCATAACTCACGTATTTATAATAACTTTAGAAAAAAATCATACATTCATGCACATAAAATTCAAACACATTGAAATTCACACATTCATCAACATAAAATACAGAAACAATGAGATGAACATAAAAAACATTCCATTATATATATATATATTCAACATTGTCTAAATTGTACTTTTTTTACAAAATGGCACCTCGTGCCCAATATACAAAACGGAAACAATCTCCCTAATATGGAAAACAACCATATGGTGGCCTATATACATAATGACATTAATTGGTCAATCATTGACCACTGCCACCCTAAGAAGTATCTTAAAAATTTATCTTTCTTCTCTTGCTTGAGGAAGCACCTCGAGTGGTACTACACTTGGGCATGCTTTGTCGCTCCAGAGATTGGACAAAAAAAAAACATTGTTATAAGTTTTTTTTCCTCAATGAATTAAAAGACATACAAAATGATATTTTGTAATTTAACCTAAGACAACTCACTTCATATGCTATTGATAATTGTGAGGGTGTTACCCTCCTCCGTGACCCCAATCTATCAACGATGCCACCTTTTTTTAGTTACAAGGATCAAATACAAATAATTAAACAAATATGCGTAAAATCAAATTCATGATACATAAAAATATTATCAACACATTATCTCACCATGAATATCTCGGGCCTCGATGGAGAGTCACCGAAAGGTGGAGTGCTTGGTTTTTCAACCTACTCTGAGAAAACCTCTATTATGGAAGCCTCGGTGGATGGGACCAATGGAAATGGTGGTGGGGGTGGGTGGAATATGGTTTCATCCACTATGGATGGATGCGATGGAAGCAGTGGTGCAGATGGGTGGCCTCTAGTGAATCCATTAGTGATGCATGGGAAAAGAAATATGTTGGCGGTGGGCAGCAATGGACCTCCACAGGTTTTATAGGTGATGAAAAATCCCTTGGTATGGAGTAAGATAACCCATAAGCAAAGCCCAAGTTCCCAGAGAGTGTAGTAGTATTGTAACTAACAAATATGTCCACAACTTGGATACATATTAATAATAATGAACTATTAGTACCAAATAGTAAATTTCAAAAACATAAACACAACAAATTTGAGATTAAATGATATTTAACTCTACACATGATAACTGTGATGTAGGTGACTTTTCCATCTCTGATGGACATTCCCTCGCATCGCTTTCTCCCACCGCATGTAGAAACACAACAACATTAAAAAATTGAGGATGCCATAAAATAAAGAAATGACTATGGTGAATTTATCAAATGTAATACATACATGTGTATGGGATACACCCAATGAACATGCTGCCTCTACTGCTACATCAATGGTGGAGATAGGAACTGATGCATCCATGGGTGTAGAGGGTTTGCTACATGGATGTAACAACTGCAAAAAAACATACACTAAAATATCGATATAAATACACAAAATACAAAACAAATATATATCAATTAAGAACATAATGATGGTTAAGATACTAACCTCCTCCATGAAGATATGTTTTCGAATGGCCTTGATAGGCCCATAGAAGGTATGCTCGCAACTCGAACATCTATGAGGTTCACATGGATGACTGCTATGTCCATGTGCCCTCTCCTCGCTAAACTATGTTTTCTGGGGTGAAGCTCTGACCCCTCTATCAATGTCATCGATAGTCAACTCTTGCTGAGATAGTGCAACAAAGATGCCATGTTGCACTAGGCTCTGAGTAAATGATGAAATAGCTCGTTGTACCTGCTACAAGCTCTTTGCAACATGATGATGTTGGGCAAGGTGGTCAGGGTTTCACCTAGGGGGACGAGGGCCTAACACGGGATCATTCCTGGAATGCTCTCGATCATGTGCGGACCCTTGACCCACCCCCTGGAACTCACCCATGTCAAATTAGTTGACATGGTGACCCAAAATAAATTCTGCCCATAATTTTCTCAAAAAATATAAGGGCACCTCACTGTTATTACAGGGAGGTTTATCAAAAAACATATACCACCTATCCATCTAGTTTTGACTAATCTATGGATGGATACACCAGACAATACAAATGCATTTTTTGTTCAAAGGTAGTTCTTGTCCATTTCGGGGATCCCTAAAAGTAGACAATAGTTCTTCTTTTGAAATACCCAAGTCTCTGACTTGGTTTCTATCCAATCCAATGTTGTATAAGTCAAACATTCTTTCCCTATACTCATAAATAAAAGTCAATTTCCCTTGGGAACTTGAAATGGACCTCAGAATGACAACCAAAGAAGTAGCCAAGGACACTCTGCTTTGTTCTATGGTTCCCCTTAACTGATCTACAAGTGTTTTTAATGTATCCAACCCCTCATCAATTTTGGTGTTTAGATTGGGTGGTTGTGGTAGGTTGGAGTTTTTATCTCCTTGGTCTGTTGGTGGGCAGTTTACATTGTCACCGGGTTCCATTTTGTAATATACGTTGAAGTTTGATAAGGTAATTTATTAAATGGACATATGGCTAAGGTATTACAAACAACAATGTTATTTTATCCCAACAAAATCATTAACATAACTTTGTGTTAAACAAATAAAAGTTATGTTTTATCTTTACAATGAACTTGAAAAAAGCCTATACAATATTGGTGAATTGTTGAGAGATTTACATTCAAGTATTAATTATGTGTTGATCAAGATTATTTTCGACACAAAATGAGAGTGGAGATATAATAAATCAATGTATGGAGATATCTCGAATATCCAATAATATAACATAAATGTATCAGAGATGCAACCATAAACACAGAGATACACTAATACACAATTTTCTATTAATGAGCAAAAATGTACAAAGACTGTAAAAATACAGAGTGAAAGACTTGCTAGAATGGTGGCAGCTTATCTCTAAGAAGAGATGTGTTTGCTACTCGCATTTGCAAGAAGATGATTTTACAATGAGGCTCCAAAGGCCTTTTTATCATAAATAAAATCCAAAACCCTAACCCCGGAAGATGAAAAGTCAACAGTTTTGTGGACCCCGTTTTGGGTAGTTTGGTGTATCAACTTCCCGAGGGCGTAACTTTGGCATACGATCTCTATTTGGGGCAGACGATAGCTTGTTGGAAAGGTATCATAGAGGATATTCATTTTGGGGGTTCAATAATATCCTTTAGCTATCCTTTAGGCCCTCAAAATGTCCCCGGAAGCTAAAAACTGCTAAAAATAGTAAATTACCAAAACTGCCAAAAAGTTGTTTTCAACCAGTTGGAAAAGGTGGGTGGCCACTGATATCCACCTGGATCATGTCTAGTGAACCCTTCTAATACGTTTCAATTCCATTGAGATTTACATCCATAAGCTATGAATAATTTCTTTTTATTTTTGCAAAACCAAGAAAGGAAATCACAAAAAATCAACCATACCTTTTTTGTGATGGACACGGTGGAAAGAACCTGGGCTTTGATCCTTCTTCACTTGTCTTTTTTGTTTTCTCAATGAAGGAAATTTGTGAGGTGCGGTGTGCAAATGATCCCAAAAGCACCCACAATCCTTAAAAATGAGCACAATAGGAAAGCGTGTGTGTTGTTCATGCCGACGAACCTACGTGGAAAACATGTTGGAGGTTTGGGTCTTCCCAAACCTATAGGATTAGGAATGTTCGTGCATTCATGAAAAATAGCATTCCTAACTTTTTAACTCATCAAAACTATGGTGATTTATGAACACTTCTCTTAAAGCTTTTGAAACATAAAAATAAAATTCTAAATAAAACCAATTAATCCTTTACCTTTGTTATGTTATGATAAACTAAATTTGATTTTAGTGCACTTTAACCACCACCATCATCATTTTAGATGAATAAATAAATTGAAATACGATTTTTTTTTTTTTTAAACAAAAGGAACAACAAATTTAGATGGAGATAAATCTCATTATATATCATTGTAATGTCTAATATTAAAAAAACGTTTATCTTACATCTTTTAAACAAAAAGAGTTTTAAAAACTTTAACTTTTTCATGTCCGAGTTTAATGGATGAAACATTAAGATAGAAGGTAGATTAAGATAAAATGAAACATCATACATCAAGATAAATGATACCTTAATAATTATCACGATTTTATTTTATTTTAAATATTATTTATTATTTATAATATTGTTTATTATTATTATTATTTTTAATTATAAATATTATTTATTATTTGAATTAAGTAAATGTGTAATATATGATTAAATAATATTTTTAAAATAGGTATATAATTTATTAAAAGTTTTCTTATGAAAATAAGATGTTAAAATTGCATTCAATAAGATTCAATTTTTCTATGGTACTTTTGATTTGTATTTAATGCGAGATTAAGGTTTTTGTCAATAAAGTTTTATGTTATATTTTATTGGAGTAATTTAATCGTGTAGCACAAATATACAAATTTGTAGCTTTCACTATTTACATTGATTTTTTTTGCTTCTATTTTTATTGGAGTAATTTTATATTGCAATTTTAATTATCAAAATCTAAAATTTAAAATTTTCTATTAAATTTAGGAAAAAAATCATTTACAAGTAAAGTTGTTTGTCATACAGTTAGCTTATTTCATATTGGTTTACAATAATTGATGTTCTTTAGTATTGGAGAAGGGTAAATTGTTTTTTTTTCAATGAATTGCACAACCCAGGGAAACCACTAGGCACTTCCCCTCATTCCAAGGTGTGAGTCCCACAATATTCACAGAGCCAACTAGCCCAAGGGCTTAACCCCACATCCTCGTACATGTAACTCACAACTCTCAACCACTTATTCTAACCCACTGAGCTTCGAGAAGGGTAAAATTACTAATACTTTTGAGTTGTATTCAAGGTGGATTGAGGTTTTGGGGTGAATAAAGTTCTATGTTATACCTTATCTACGATAATTGACATTCTTTCTAATTTGAGAAAACTAAACTTAGTGACACTTTTGACTTGTATTTAATGAGATTGAGGTTTTGGGACCAATAGCTATATATTCAATTCGAGGTTGAGATTTTGGGGCCAATAGAGTCTTATGTTATGTCCTATATACAATAATTGATGTTATTTCAAATTAAGAAAGGGTATATTTATTCACACTTTTTATTTGTATTCAAAGAGGGGTTGAGTATTTGGGGCCAATAAATTCATATGTCATATTTATCTACAATAATTGAGGATTTGGGGCCAATAAATGCATGTCATATTTATCTACAGTGATTGATCAAGTAAACTGATTAACACTTTGACTTGTATTCAATGCAAGTTTGAGGTTTTGAGGTCAATAAAGTCCTATGTTAGACCTTATCTTTATTTTTTTCAAGGAAACCCTCACAAAAAACCTTCGAGTACTTCCCTGATATGAATTATTTTGAGAATGAAATGAAGGAGGAAATATAATAAGGAAATACAAAAATATATCACAAGAAACACATATATATATAGTAATACATAATTTCTATTAATGAGAGAAATTTACAGAAATTGTAATAATACAGAGTGAATGAACTCACTAGAATGGTGGAAGCTTATCTCTGAGAAGAGATGTGATGGCTACACTCATTTGCAAGAAGACAATGTTTACAATGAGGCTCCAAATTCATTTTTAACATAAAGAAAATCCAAAACCCTAACCACGGAAGATGAAATGCCAAAACGTTTGCATTCCTCGATGGGGGTAGTTGATATGTCAACTTCCCAAGGGAATACCTTTTGCATACAATCTCCTTTTGGGGTGCATGATAACTCAATGGAAAGGTCTATCTAAGAAGAACACATTTTGAATGGTCCAAACTAGGGCCCCCAAACATCAAAAATATGTCATTTAGGGCCTCAAAACGACCCTAAAAGTTTGGGACCCAAAAAATTGTAGAAACACTGCCAAGGTGGAAAAATGTATTTAGAGCCAGTGGAATAGGTGGTTGGCCACCAATATCCACCTATATCATTCCTCGCCCCTTAGGAATTGATGATATCCATTGCATCAAGTTCTTGGGGAAGATTTTGTTGAATCTGAACCTTTGTGAGTTGCTTGCCTTACTGAAGGATATCATGAACCTATTGCTCTAGGGGATGGATCCATTCAACCAATATAGCCACATGATATACTTGAGTGTTGGAGGACTCTATTGGTGAATTTTCATCATGAAGAGTATAAAGGGATCTATTATATTTTTCTTGGTAGGGCAATGTGGATGCACCCATGTAGGTAAAGTAATAATATCTGTGTGCGCTTCTACAATCTTGTTGATCTACTTCTATCATATAGAATGGTATTGGAAAGAGGAGAAAATGGTTTTAGTGTCCTTCTGTTCACCTTCTGAATGGATCATGAAGAGGATAAACTTTGCAGTATGGGAGATTACTTTGTGACACTCTTTTGTTGGGAAAGTAATTGGAACTACCTCTGGTATCATGTAGAGATGACCCCCTAGAGTAAAAATGACACTACAGGGTCGAGACTCATAAATATTATGATTCTTCCACATATACGACCGACCTAACAAAACATCACAGACTTCCAGTGGGGAAACATCACATAGTAGCTCATCCTTAAATGTCTTGATACCATAGGACAAGCGACATTGCTAGCTGATGCAAAGATCCTGACTCTAGTGAAGCTGCCTGATGTTTTATGGCTAGGGGTGTGGTGTTGTCGAAAAATCCATATGCTTGATGACATCTATTGAGATGATATTTTTCTAGCTTCCACCATCAACAATAAAATGCAGCGGGGTCCCCTTAACCCACATTTGTGAATGGAAGAGGTTCTCCCCCTCCTCGGGATCCTATGCTTCTTCTGGTTTGATTGTTGTGGTTGCGAAAATAGTAGTGGGTTCTACATCAATGATCTATTTCCTTTTATTATTTTATGAATTATAGTCCAAGTTGGGGCTCGGTTCTGTTTCTTTGAGCTTGACCACAAATGATTGTTTTGAGCGACATTTATTGGTTTTGTGCTAAGGGATTTTGTGGAAATCATATCATTTTCCAGAGTCCTTATTTGTCTCCCCTTTACCCTTCTTTTCTTGTGTTTTGGAATGGTTTTATTGAGGATGGTTGTTTTGTGAGTTAGAGATTCCTTTACCATACTTCAGTTGTTTCCAATTTGTAGACTCACACTACTGGTTGTTCTGCTACTTAAATTTATTCTTAATTTTGATAACACATAGAAACTCCATTTCGGTTTGGATGTACCTATGTAGAGCACTATGGTATTTTAGAACCAGTTTTTGCTCGAAGTTTTTGATACCCAGCTTATTTCACAAGGTATGGAAGGTATTTGTGAACTCTAACGCAATTTGGCCCCTCTCATGATGCAGTGTGATCCATCTCATGTACTGGTCATCATAGTTTCCAATAGGGTAATATTATTTATTCATCGCATCCATAAAAAAATCCCATGTGGGTTTGGACTAAAAAATTCTAGAATCCTCCATACAATTGTTCTCACAATAAGTTTCCCACCAATGTTTTCCATGAAGGAGATCCTTAAAGAGCGCAAAGGTAATATTTTCCCTATTGAAAAATTGTAGACAAAGAAATAACCTTCTAGCAGATTTAACCACTTTTCCAAAGAATTCACATTTTTCTGACCTTCAAACATAGGACTATCAACATTAGCTTGTACCTTAAAAGGGATGGCACCTCCAAAGTGGTTTCTTGATGAAGATGTGTCTGTTGTTATTAACACGCATTGAAGGATTTGGGAAAACGTTTCCTTCATTTCATCCCTCTTTCGCACGAGAGATTCCTCGAGCAATAGATTGATAGAATCTTCTTCTCCTGCATCTCTCTTTTCCTCCTCCAAGAGAGGATGCTCGGGCCGCCAAGAGAATTTGTACTCAAGAGAAACTGGCTTGAGACCTAACTCGCTATACCTTGACCTCGTCAGGGACATGCACTAAGAAACGACAAGGAGTAGTCTTCTTTGATACCACTAATCCATATTATTTTGAGAATGAAATGAAGACAAAAATATGATAAGGTAATACACAAATTTATATTGTAAGAAACAAAGAGATGGAATAATACATAATTTCTATTAATGAGAGAAATGTACAAAAGTTGTAATAATACAAAGTGAATGAACTCATTAGAATGGTGGCAACTTATCTTTGAGAAGAGATGTGATGGATACACTCATTCGTAAGAAGATGATGTTTACAATAAGGCTCCAAAGGCCTTTTTAACATAAATAAAATCCAAAACCATAACCTCGGAAGATGAAATGTCAAAAGCTCTGCATGCCCCAATGGGGGTAGTTGATACGTCAACTTCCTGAGGGCATAATGTTTGCATATGATCTCTGTTTGGGGTGTATGATAGCTTGTTGGAAAGGTCTAGCCGAGAATATCACATTTTGATTAGGCCAATTTTATAGGTAATCACATGGGCCCCCAAATGTAAAAAAATAAATAAATCGTTTAGGGTCTCAAAATGGCCCCAGAAGTTTGGGACCCAAAAAACTGTAGAAAAATTGCCAAGGTGGAAAACTGTATTTGTAGCCAATGGAATAGGTGGGTGGCCACTGATATCCACTTGGATCATTCCCCATGATCCATGGATGGTAAATGGGGTTAAACCGTTGGCCCTGATTCTGGATCCTAACCCTTAAGGATCAAGAGAGTTGAACCCATGACCAACACAATAAAAGAGATATGAAGTCTAGCTCTAGATGAGTTGAGCTAAATCTCGAGGCTCTATGTTCTACCTTATCTACAATAATTGGCATTCTTTCTAATTTGAGAAGGATAAACTTAGTGAAACTTTTGACTTGTAGTCAATGTGGGACTAAAGTTTTGGGACCATTAATTATATATTCAACTTGGGGTTTAGGTTTTGGGGATGATAAAGCCTTATGTTATACCCTCTCTACACTTTTGGAAAGATGAATTACTTTTAATAATAAATGTAATACTCAAAGTATTTTTGGATACACAAATTACTTTTAACAAAGGAAATAGATGCAAAACAACTAGTCCCTGTCTCAAAATTATGTTTTATGTTTTCATATTGATAAAGACTTTGTCATATTGATAAAGGAAACAAACACTTTGTTATTATTAGGTGGAATAACTTCTACTCCCACATTTAAGTCAAAATCAATCAAACCATAACATCATTTGCAATCTCTGCCACAAATACTTAAAAGTTCAAAACACAATATAATTTGCAATCTCCTACATATTTCACACTTTAAAATGACATAATATCATTTTCAATCCTAGAAAAAAATTAATGAAAACATTGCACAATTAAAACTAACTAAATTAATTAAGATTAAACACTTAAAAGTTATATCTAATGCTTCTTAATTTTAATTATTTTCAACTTATATATACAATTAAAAATTAATAAACTTACAAATAATTAAACATGAATACAAACAATAGAATTAAAAATTAATAAACTTACAAATAATTAAACATCAATGAAAACATTTCATTTGCTAACTTTTTTAAAATACAAGGAATGCACAAGTTCATTAACTTAATGCACTTAAAAAACTGTTATAATCATGGGCACAATCATGATTAACCCAATTGAATAATTTCCACATACTTTAAATTTAAATTTCACATAGAACAAAACGTACTTATAAAAAATACATGGACAAAAAGTACATTTAAAAATAAGTGTTAAGTTAAAATATTTAACAACAATTTAGAATAGGAAACAATTTGGTTTTCAAATTTTCTTTTGAAATTTAAATATATTCATCAAAATGTACTCGAGGTTTTATCATGAGTATTTTTGTTTTGAGATGTAATGTTTTTAACATTGTATTTTATTGTATTATGTGTATTATTAGTATAATTTTTTTTAGATTTGAAATTACTTTATATTATGTGTATATGAATAAAGTTTTAATTAAATTTTTATAATCATAAAAATATTTATTAATTTTTTTTTAATTAATATGATGTAAAAATTAATATTTTTTTTTTGTAAATTCAACAATATAATGGTTAAAAAAGTCTAATAATATAATATGTAGTCTAAAAACTTATTAAATGTTTTTGTTTAAATATCATTATAATAAAATAAAAATTTATATAAATTCTTTGTAATGTTAATATTTGAATTAGTAAAAAATAGTATTTAAATATTTTTTTAAATAATAAAATTTAAATAAGATAAAAAAGAAACATTACTAAAAGAGATATCACATTTTTCAATATTGTTTACTTTTACCTTATAATTATTTTTGCAAACAACAATAATGGATTTAATGATTATCTGTGTGAATTGCAAAGCGAACTTGACACTATCTCACAATAATCATATTGTTTTTTAAATTTGATAGTAATTGTTTTCAAATTATATCTGAATTTTGAATTTTGTTAGAAATTGATTTATGTGAATTGCATAGATCTTATTAATTTAGTATTAATTGTTTTCATATTACTTATAATAATTTTATTTTAGTTTTTAGTATGTAATTTAGGTGATGTTATGATATATTTTTGAAATTTTAAATTAAAAAAAATAAAAAAAATTAGATAAATATTTTTTTAACCTAAATTAAATTTGTTTAATTTAAAATTATCTATAAATTAAA
>SNQJ01S0053441.1:39095-93143 GCA_010110895.2 Picea sitchensis | reverse complement strand
GTCTTCACCTGAAATGGATCATTTTAATTCGCGAATTATTTTTCTTCATTTATACATTCATTATTTATCGCAAGTTGTAATTCTCGAATTATTTTTCTTCATTTATACATTCATTATTTATTGCAAGTTGTACTTTAATCTACCCATTGGAATCAATGTATATATTGAGCGTCATATTTATAACAAACTATATCAT
Source organism: Picea sitchensis (assembly GCA_010110895.2). NCBI lineage: Eukaryota > Viridiplantae > Streptophyta > Pinopsida > Pinales > Pinaceae > Picea > Picea sitchensis. The sequence continues at coordinate 92,947 of SNQJ01S0053441.1, read as the reverse complement.
CACATTGGATGTGTCTTCACCTGAAATGGATCATTTTAATTTAATGTACTTTAATCTACCCATTCATCATATTGGATGTGTTTTCACCTGAAATGGATCATTTTAATTTAATGTCTTCATTTAATAGATCATTTTAATTTTAATTTAATGCATTATTAATATTCTAATAATAGTTTTTTAGTTTTTTATTTTATTATATAATTATTTACAAAATTATCTATTAATAATAATTAATAATAGTATATAACAAAGAAAAATTATTATATTATTGAAATTTTAAATAATTTTTTAGTTTTTCATTTTATTGTATAATTATTTATAAACTTATCTTATTGATCATAATGTATAATAAACAAAAAAATATTTTTATTGAAAACATCTTAGATGGATGAAATAGCCTACCAAAATTAAAAATGGTCAATAAAACACACAAGAAGACATCACGAGTCAGAGATTTTGAATTTGCAAAAACATTCTTATCTTTGAACATAAAAAACTTTAGGTCCATCTCCTCTTTAGTTCAATTTTATAAACCTTTCAACTTTCAATAATTCCATATATATCTTTTATGTTGACTTATTTTCTCAAATGTCTTATTCACACATATATATTCACTTTTTTTTTACATTTATTATAATGTTTACAGCTAATAAATTAAAAGGTTTAATAAATATATTGCACTTTAAAGTATATATTAATATATGAAATATGCTATGAAAATCTGAGGCACCAAATGAAATGTCTAAAATTCTTTTTGTTAAATTGACATTGAAATTGTATATAAAATTTTATGTCAACTTGTAAAACGAGTAATACTGCTATTGCAAATCAGGAAAATTCATTTCTTTTTTCCAACAAGTTAAGTATTAACAACCTTTTTTAATGATATAATAGTTAGTTCTTATGTGAAAGATAGTAAATCTTCACCACATGGATGTGTTAAGTATTAACAACTTTTTTTTTATGATGATATAATAGTTAGTTCTTATGGTAGAGATAGTAAACCTTCACCACATGGATGTGTTCTTTTGAAAGATAAAAAACGAGACCATACATACCGTTCATAGAATTAATGAGATTATAAGTTCATCTTACACTTCTTTTTTTCATCATTATTAAATGAGACTAGACTATCTCCGAGAAAAACTGTTTGTCAAAAAAGTGAATTATCAAAAGATATGCAATGGACTAATATATGAATACAAATATAATTACAAACATTTTTTTTTAGTTTTTTTTTAGATTTTTTTTTTTAATTTATATAGGGATTATGTAATCTCCCATTATCACTTGATGGGGTAATGGGGTAATGCATGTGGAAATACATGTAATATGGAGAGACTCTGTAATATTCCAGATATAAAAAGTATGTAAAACATAAATAAAATGCTAGAAATGGAAGATAAATAACAATATAACCAGAACAACACCACAATAACACTGAAATGATATCAGAATAACACCAGAAAGAGCACTTTGATTCTGAGAGCAATGTTCACTTGCCTTTTCAAGGGGGCAACCTCCAGTCGAGTAGAGCTCTATTGCAATAATATCCAAGCTAGGGTTCTCATACCCTTGACTCCTATTTATACTATATGTCTATCAAAAGAACCATCTAGAGGAAGATCCTTCTAGAAGCGGAAGCTTCTATTAGGTCTTCTTACATTCGACTTATTTTACCTTATTGCAAGGCCTTATTAATATTAACCTTTATTACATCTGAATATATTGTTCCACCTATGTGAGGGGTTAAGTCCCTAACATGTCCTCCCCCTTAAAAACAACCTTGTCCTAAAGGCTCGAGATGTGGAAATTACTGCAGAATGGTAGCTGGTTCCCAAGTGGCATCTGTTGGAGTTGTATCTTTCCACTGGACTAACACTTCCTTGATGGTTCGATGGTGTAGGCAATGCTCACACTGGTCCAAAACTGCTTGTGGCTATAGCCAAATGGATCCTTCTTCGTCCAACTCGAGAAGGTTGGTTTGAGTTTGGCACTTAGTACCAATCACTTTCTTTAAGCATGAAACATGAAAAACATGATGTAGCTTAGAATGACTGGGCAAAGATAACTAATAGGCCACTTGTCCCACATGCTTGAGAATGGTATAAGGACCATAAAATTTGGGCACCAGCTTCTAACAATGGTCGGCCTTGAGGGAATCTTGCTTGTAAGGTTGCAGTCGAAGAAACACATGATCCCCTTCTGCAAATTGATGTTCAGAGCGACCTTGATCTGCTTGTTTCTTCATGTGATTATGGGCCATGACCAAATTCTCTTTGAGGGTACGGAGAATAGCCTCTCAAACTGTATGCATTTGGTCAACTGCCTGGACCTTCGAGACACCTGGTAAATATGAGAGAACTGAAGGTGGCTTATGTCCATATACTGCTTCAAAAAGAGTCATGCGGGTAGTTGTATGGTATGAAGTGTTGTACCACCATTCAGCTAGGGGTAACCATTGAGCCCACTAATTTTGGGTTTCCGATGCAAAACAACTCAAATATGTTTCCAAACACTTGTTTACAACTTCAGTTTGACCATCAGTCTGGGATGATAAGTTGTGCTGAGATGCAATTGGGTGCCTTGTAGCTTGAACAATTCTTTGTAAAAATTGCTGGTGAAAGTTGGGTCACGATCATAAACAATAGAATTCGGCATGCCATGAAGCTTGAAGACCTGATCCATGAAAAATTGATCCACAATGGAGTTTGTGAAAGGGTGTTGAAGAGCACAAAAATGAGCATACTTGGAAAGAATATCAACTACCACCATGATGACTGATTTATTTCCCAATTTAGGTGAGCCTATAATACAATCCATAGAGATATCCCTCCAAATAGCAAGTGGAATCAGAAGCGGTTATAGTGTGCCAGGAGATTTGACTGTTTTGCCCTTGTTGCATTGACACACATCACTTTCATCTACAAAATTATGAACGTCTTGTTTCATACCATCCCAGAAAAAAGAACGTTTGACCTTGTCATAGGTTTTGGCAAACCCGGAGTGCCCAGCCGTGGGTGTAGAATGAATCTCATAAAGTACCGTGGATTTAAGTTTGGATTGTTTACTTAAATACAAATGACCTTTGTATCGAAGCTCATCATGGAGCCAAGAGTACCCTGGGGAAACTAGAGAATTGGACTGCAATTATTGTATCATATGCAAACTTTTGGGATCGTGTAGCCATTCCTGGCGAACGGCTTGGAGCCAATCTGGTACAATGAAGGAGAGAGAAAAAAGGGATCCTTCATCTTCATATTTTTAGGAAAGTGCATCCGCAACCACATTGTCTTTGCCTTTCTTGTAAATGATCTAATAATCATATCCAAAGAGCTTAGTCACCCATTTTTGTTGCTCTGGGGAGGAAATGTGTTGTTCCAGAAAATACTTGAGGCTTTGATGATCTGTCTTAATTTGGAAGCATTGCCCCAATAGATAAGGGCGCCATAGATCAACAACATGCAGAATAGACAACATTTCCTTTTCATAGATTGATTTGCCCAAATTTTATTCAGACAGTTGTTTGCTGGTAGAGGCCAATGGCCGACCCTCTTGCATAAGGACAACACCAATTCCTTTCCATGAAGAATCACATTCCAGAATAAAGGTCTTTATGAAATCAGGAAGGGCCAGGACTAGAGTGGTGCACATGTCCATCTTCAAGGTTTGAAAATCCTGAGCATCTGCTGGAGTCCAAGTGAAAGAATTCTTTTTAAGGAGTGTAGTGAGAGGTGCTACAATCTTTCCATAATTCTTAACAAACTTGTGATAATAACCTGTTAAGCCCATAAATCCACACAAGATTTCGAGAGTCTTGGGGTGAGGCCAGTCTTGCATAGCTTAAATCTTTTTAGTATCCACCCTGACGTCGTCCTTGCCAACAACATGACCCTAGTACTCTACTTTTGACGTGCCAAAAGAACATTTAGATTATTTCAGTAAAAGTTGGTGCTGAGAGAGTAGATGGAGAAATCCATCCACATGAGAAACATGGTTTGTCTAGATTTTTATATAGATGAGGATATCATCAAAGAAAACTAATAAAAAATGACGCAGAAAAGGATGAAAGACATGATTCATGAGGCTTTGGAAGGTGGAGGGGGCATTACACAAGCCAAAGGGCATGACCAAAAATTCATAGTGTCCCTCATAATTTATAAAGGCAGTCTTGGGAATGTCTACCTCTTTCATACAGATCTGGTGGTAGCCAGAATGAAGATCAAGTTTAGTAAAGAATCGGGTGGCACTCCATTCATCAAAGAGGTCATCAATGACAGGAATGGGATTTTTTTTTTTAATGGTGAGTTTGTTGAGGGCATGGAAGTGAAGACACATGCTCCAAGAACTTTATTTCTTCAGGATCATGACCACATGAGAAGAGTAGGGGCTCATACTAGGGCGGATAGTGCCTGCGTTAAGTAGTTCTTAAACCATTTTCTCAATTTCATTTTTTTGGGAAAAGCAGTGACAATAGGGATGGATATTGGGAGGAAGGCTTCATGGTACAAGGGGAATGGAATGATCATAAACACCACGGGAAGGAGGGAGTCCCTGAGGAGTGGAAAATAACACTTGATGTTTAGAGATGATGGATTGGAGGTCTTGCGACACATAGGGTGTCTCAGTTGCTTGTATGGCATGGAGTTGGGCAATAATGTCAGAATGACCTTTTTTTAGCATCTTTTCCATGCGATGGGAACTAATGATATCAGGTTAACCAATGGTGATGCCTTGGAACTTATATTGTTGGCCCTCCTAGTCGAATTGCATGGTTAATTCCTTAAAATACATGAGAATGGGACCCAAAGTCCTTAGCCAGTCTGCACCCAACACAATGTCACAACCACCCATGTTGATAGCAAACATATGAGATTTCAGGTGGTAGTCACTAATTTGGAGACACACATTTTCACAACGCCCTCCACATTTCATGGATCTACCATTGGCAATCATGATTTTGAAATTATTGACTGCATGGATATAGCAATGAGTTTCTTGAGAAATGCGGAGATGAAAAAAATTATGGGTGCTTCCACTATCAACAAGAATGATTACCTTCCTATGCTTGATGTACCAATTAGCTTGAGGGTTTAGGGAGCAGAGAAGCCAATGAGAGCATTTAGGGAAATGATCGGTTCTACTTCGGGAGAGTTTGAGGGAGGGGTTATGTCAGTGGGTTCAGATGACTCAGACACAAGGGGAGTTTCAACATCCTATTCCGAAATATCCTCTGAGATGGCCATAAAAAGAATTTGTTCCTTACACTTGTGGCTCGGAAAATATTTTTCATCACAATTATAACAAAGGCCTTTGAGTTGGCATTCAACCATTTCAACCCTCGTCAATTTTTGGATCTTTAGTGGAGCAAAAGGAGTAGTGGGATTTACTGGTTTAGTGCGAGGAATAAATGAGAGTTTCTGGTTTTGAGAAGAGACAACCTGATGTGCTTCCTTAGTTCTTTTAGTATCCTCCACCCAAATCTGAGGCTGATCCATGAGGACATGGGAACAAATATCATCCTTGAGGCCACTGATAAAATATTCTCGAAAAAAAGCATCAAACATGCCCTCTGTACGAAAAGACAATTGCTCAAAGACAACTATAAAGTCTTCCACTGTTCTAGATTGTTTCAAATTTTTCAAATGACCTAAATGGTTGGTCTCAATGTCAAAGCGTTCATAAAGCTCTGCCACAAAGTGTGTCCAAGCAACATACCCTTGACGGGCAGTTTTTCTCCATTGCCACAAATGCTAATGTTCTTGATCTAGATGGAGAACACCATACCATAGTTTGGCCAAATCATCTATAATGTCGTACAAAGATAAATAATGTTCCATTTGAGTTACCCAACCAGTGGGATCCGAGCCATCAAATTTGGTCACATCCACTCGCGGAAGGCATAGGTCATGCTAAAAGTGATGGGGCTAAAAATTATAGGAATGAGAGGAAGTTTCCGCTTTGGTATGCAAAGGTACATCAGATAAAGGGGGATCTACAAGGATATGCAACTTGGTGCAGATCATCGAAACGACAGATTCAAGATGGGTAGTCATGTCTTATTTGAGGTCTTCTTTGATTTCGATGATTGATGTGGTGATGGAGGAATGCATGTTTTGATTGATGGTGGAAATATTGGCACTGATTTGTCTCACTTCTTGTTGCGTCTCTGTGAAATTGTATTGCTAGGTATTGAAGCGAGCTTCCAAGTCTTGGCTACGGGTATGGGCCATGATGACGAGGGAACCAAAAAGGGGTGGGTGGGGTAAAACATTTTGCTGAAGAATGATAGGTATGAATGTGATAAGGGAGAAGAGATAAATCCAATGGAATATGTCTCAAATAATGGTGCAAAAATTTCCAGAATTTTTTTTACACCTACAGAGTTATACTTTGGTCTAAAGAATACTGCAGTGATGAAATGCCAAAATTCTTAACCAGGAAGAAATGTGTAGTGATTTGGCAACTCGAACATAGTTGCACGACAATATATCTTGTCTATTCTATGTTTTGTTTCCGTCCCCAAGGGTTAAGTATTCAAGGGTTCTACAGACAAGGGTTTGCCCTGTGCTATAACTCTCTGATATACGCGTGGGGTCCAATAGTAGTAATCGACCCAATATCTCAGGGAACCAACTAAGGAGGCTAGACCACACCCTTTGTCAGTGTTTAATGGAAACTTGCACAGGAGATCTAGCTAAAGCATGCACAAACAAATCTTATCAAGAAAAGGAAGAGAGATACAATATGGAAGAATGAGAAAATATATTCACACTACTCCAATGAGTCGATGATTGATGCATAGATGATGATCAATATGATACAATGAATGAGTGGAATACACTCATATATAGGGAAAAGCATTCCATAATTAAGAAAATCAATCAAGCAGTTATCTTTCCTTAGGAATGCATGCATGCATAATAGTGATGGTAAAAATAGAAAGTCTAAAATAGAACTAGTCAGTTAACTCCCACTAAACTAGTTTGTCGAAAATAAAAATTTCTCCAACACCCCCCCTGAACATCACTATGGAGTAAAAAATGAGTCCCGGCTACTAGGCCATTTTAGGTACTCATGTACAATGCAACTAATGAACACTGAATAAAAGTGAGTAAAGAGGGAAAACCATGTGGGAACAAAACCCCCCCTCAAAAGATAATGTATCAAAAGAATAAAATAACAACTATTAGACAACTGTGTTCTTAACTACAAGACGATCCCACAAATTTTGAAACTTTTGCTCACTGAAATTCTTCGTGAAGATGTAGAAATATTTATGGATCTGATGAAGTCCTTTGGCAACCTATTGGGGCTTGTACCTCTTGATCCTGTGGACCCATCTTCACCTGAAAATACTCCTTTCTGGTGGATGTGGAACTAGATTCCAAGTTTGGTTTTGTAGGAGTGAATCATAATCCTTCTGCATGACTACTTGCCATAATGGATTTCCCACAAAGCTATTGTAGTTCTGTGGATCAGTAGATTGAACCATATAGCAATGCATGGGCATCGCAGGTTCTGAAGCTAAAAGTACATGAGAAGGCTCCTCATGCTGAGATCAAGTCATCCTCAAATCCAATGGATTCTCTACAAGGCTGCTTGATGCCTAAAGTGTGGTCTATGCCTTCTTGAGTATTTGTTGAAGTTTTGACGATGGCTTCTTATCTAGTTGTACTACCTACTTATTTCCATGTACAGAATCTGAGTGTATGGAATCATATCTGATGTCTGAAACTGATGGAAGCACAAGAGTATATGCATGTTGCAGTGGAGGTGCATGCAAAGTACTCTCCTTATGTGTAAGTAGAATAGAGAAGTCATCGTCAGAAAACTTAGTGAATTTATACAACCTTGATTTGTGATCCACCTCACTAATTGTAATGATGGAATTGTCATGCATGTCAAGTACAGTAACTGAATCTGATGTAAATTCAACCCTTTTACCTATTTGAGTGATCTGATAAACTGAGAGTAGGTTTATAGAAAGATTTGGAACTTGTAAGACATTCTCAAAACTTCCATTAGGGAGTTCCACTCTTCCCTCTCCTACAACCACTATTAGAGTATCATCCCCCATGAGAATAGGAGGTCCAGAGCATGAACTCAAAGAGGTAAACACTTCCTCTTTAGCTGCGATATGATGTGATGCACCAGAATCTATAATCCATGAATCAGATGAGGAATTAATTGCAACCAGAGAATGATGATTACCTTTCTTAGCAACATGGTATTCTTCCTTCTTCTTCTTGGCTCCTTCAAGAATGAAGTCTCAAAGGTTATTCCTCTGAAGTACCTGTGTCATAAGATCGATCTTCTTCTTCATGCATGTGTATTCTTCATGATTTGGTTTATTGCAATATGTGAACTGCTTTCCCTTCTTCTTATTCCCTTTGGAATTTGAAGAATCTTTGGAACTTGAAGAATCCTTGAAGGGTTTGGAATATCCCTCCTTTTTTTACTCTTGATGTAATAACTTTTTTCGTTTCTGCTTCGATTTCTGATTGTATGACCCTTTTCCATCATGCATGGTGAGTGCATGTGCTTTGGGATCTTTCATGAGGCCCATCTATATGAGTTTTGTCTTCTCTTGTGTAAGAGACTCAATGAACTGAGCCAACGTAGTCATTTTCCAATTTGTTCCAAAAAGACATCTGCTAGAATGGAAATTGGAGACATATACAACGTATTCTGGTCCTAGCTTGGACAAGATTGTTAGAATAAGTTGTTTCTCTTGTGTAGACTTATCAATACCACATTCACCTAAGATCAATAGGAAAGATTTAAATTTAGTAAAAAAATCTTGTATATTATCAAAGCTTTTAGGGTCTAAGGTATTCAACTCTAGCTCAAGCATATGACCTCGCATCTCATCCTTCTTTCCAAAGAGTCCTTCCAAGGTGGTCTAGATATCGTTTAGAGTCTTTCGTGTGGAAACATGAAACCACAAATCAGTGGACATTAACTCAAGAAGTAGTCATGTGGCCTCATCCTTACGGTTCATCCATCTCATCTTCTCAATTGCTGATGTAGGTTCTATTTCTGTCGCCATTGTCAAATTATATAGTCCTTTTCTTTTGAGTTGGAATGTCGCCTTGGGATTCCAATTAAAATAATTGTATGGTGTGAGGATTACCACCAAGTTTGACTATATAATAATTGTCATATACATCTCTCCCACTGTTTCTAAGAACCAATAAAAATTTACTCTCAATCAGCAAGTGAAAAATTAAGAAATCATGACAGAAATGGCACTTTAAGTGAAAATTTGTATCAGTTTCAAGAGATGATCCTGCAACTTAATTTATGAGAAAACGGTGAGGAGTATCGTCGAACGGTTGAAAACCCACTTCCAAAATGGGTTGATTAACTTTTCGTGTGGGTCATTTCCTCCAAAACATAATATTTTGGGAGCAATGAATGTAGAAAGGTACGACCATGGATTCAGATAAGTTTCAGGAGGCTATATTGTGACTTATTTTCTGAGAAAACGGTGAAGAATCTCACTAAACGGTTGAAAAACCACTTCCAAAATGGGACGATTTACTCTCTACCCAAGGCGTTTCCTCCAAAACGTAATATTTTGGGAGGAATAATTGCTTAAAGTTACAACCATGGATTTAGCTTGCTGAAACCCCAATTTTCCTTATTCATTGTCTTGTCTGGCTTGCTCCAAGCAGCATAACTCTGATACCATGTCAGTTTTTCATAGAAACCTGCATAGGAGATCTAGCTAAAGCATGCAAAACCAAATCTTATGAAGAAAAGGAAGAGAGATACAATATGGAAGAATGAGAAAATATATTCACACTACTCTAATGAGTCAATGATTGATGCATAGATCATGATCAACATGATACAATGAATGAGTGGAATACACTCATATATAGGGAAAAACATTCCATAATTATGAAAAACAATCAAGCAATTAACTTTCCTTAGGAATGCATGCATGCATAATAGTGATGGTAAAAATAAAACTAGTCAGTCAACTCCCACTGAACTAGTGTGTTGAAAATAGAAATTTCTCCAACACCCTTAGTTGTACTACCCGACTACCCAGGTACTAGAGAGTATATTCCTGAGTGTTGTTCTCGGTGACACTATAACAGTCAGGCGATCGATCGGTTTATCTAAAGAGGGCTTCAGGTAATCTAGGTTGATCCGTATACAGGTGTTTTCTAATGCGTTGCCACTCGAAGGGGTACCAACAGGGGTTACAAGGGTGGCCAACAAATGTGCGCTTAAGTACCACTTGTATTTCCTGCATGTATGAATCCCTCAACCACGGTTTTATGTGCGTAACGATAGATCTATGTAGCTTAAAGACGTCAGAATATGTCTCTACCCTGAAAAAATTAACCCACAATTTTCTGCCGAGGAAAGTGCTCTGATACCACTTGTAGTATTCTAGATATAAAAATTATGCAGAACAAAAATAAAATTCTAGAAATGGTAGATAAAAATATATATAACCAGAACAACACCACAATAACATTGAAATGATATCAAAATAACACTAGAAAGAGCACTTTTATTCTGAGAGCAATGCTCACTTGCCTCTTCGAGGGGGAACCTCCAGTCGAGCAGAGCTCTATTACAATAATATCCAAGCCAGGGTTCTGATACCCTCAACTCATATTTATACTAAATATGTCTATCAAAAGAACCATCTAGAGGAAGATCCTTCTAGAAGCAGAATCTTCTATTAGGTCTTTTTACATTCGACTTATTCTACCTTATTGCAAGGCGTTATTATTATTGACCTTTATTACATCTGAATATATTGTTCTACCTACGTGAGAGGTTAGGTCCTTAACAGACCCTTTTGCACACTTGGAATGCGTATGTATTGTATGATTGTATGAAATACATGGATGTTCTAAAGAAAACTAAAACAATAGCAGGGTGGGAGAGAGAACATCATAGGGAGTCTAGGTCCAAACTTTCTGCTTAAACCACTATATATTTATTATCCACCAACAACCATGATAACATCATAAATACAAGGTAACAAAAGACACATGTATAAGGTTTGGATCATTACAAAATTCAATGAAATAAGTAGTATATTCCTTTTTGTTTCCATGAGTCAATGAATCCCACATGTACTCAATATTTCTAATCAAATTGATCAAAATTTATACACTTATGCAAGTCCCCCTACGAGACACTTCAAAGCCCTATATTGACAACCATACAACATCTATACTAGTTGCATGTCTACTAACCAAGATAGCACTCAATTTGTGTCAAGAGAATATCCATTTGTTATAATATACATTCTCAAACCACCATGTATCTAATTATTAAATAGGAAGTCAAGCATACTATTTCCATTATATATAGTATGTCCTTTCCGTAGAGTATATAGGACGTTCATTATAGATTTTTTTTAGCAATTATTTGATTCATTTAATTAGGGTTATGGAGTTGTGGAATAGTTGAACCGATAATTGGGAGAATGCCTCTGATAAATTAAATTATGCAAAATGGATGGCACATGTTTCCAAAAATGTCAGTACAAAGTCTACCACTTTTGCATTGGGTTTTATCAAGGAGGGCACCATGTCATCCTTCAAAGGCCTTCAATAAAAATTCAAGTACGCCAAGGATTTTGGTATAGTATAGACTCAAGAATTCAAGGACACTAATACTGAGAATAAACAAGAGGATAATTATTCGACCATGAGCAAGGTTGAGGAGTAAAAGGATATTTCAATTGATAAGGATCAACAAACCAAGGATTATTTAGTAAACACGACTTGAGAAACTGTAGATACCACTATGGATAAAGCACATGCGTATACAGATTATGTTGCTCAAAAAGAAATAAATAGCATATAGGCTTAAAAAACCAAGGATTATGTAGTATACATGACTCAAGAAACTATAGATATAACTATGAATAAATCACATGAGTATAAGAATACTGATTCTCATAAAACTAAGGATTTTTTTGTTCTAAAAGCTAACGGAATTTAGTTAAATCTAGGGCCACATATAACATAATGATATGTTAAAATTTTAACATAATCACAATTTACTTAAGATGAAATGCCAAATAAATAGAATACAATCTCAATAGACCAAGGATAATGTAGTAGACATGACTCAAGAAATTACAAATACCAATGTGAATGAATCATGTGAGTATAAGTCTTTTTCTACTTAGAAAGATAAGGATTTTTTTGTTCTAATAGCTAAGGGAATTCACTTAAATACCAGGCCACATATCACATAATTATATGTTACACTTTTAGCATAGTCACAAAAAATGAAATTCACATGAAATGTTGCTTCTCTAGTCATGGTTGTTGCACAAGAAACATGTGATATGATGTAGAAAATCGATATGGCCTGAGTAAATAGGAAAGGAAAAGTGAAACCTTAACCTATTTTTAACTCTAAATACCCCACCCTAAATTTTATTTTTAATTTATCGAGCTCAGCTATTTACACTATTAGTTTTTCATTCACTATAGGTCAATAACCAATGCAATGGGCGCATCCTCAATGATATTTTAACTTGAAGTTTAGAGAGATTATATTCCCATGCAATGCTTCTTTTCTTGTCATGGTCATTGCACTAGACTAGATGATGCGGTTTCTTAAAGGAAAAAATGTTGCTTTGCACCATAAAAGTCAAAATGCGTTTGAAAACTTGGTTTCTTCCATTTTTATCTCATGAAACAATTTCACATACTCGTGCATATATACCACCTGGTTACCATTATGATGAAGAAGTTACTCTGACATTTAATTTCATTTTTTAAGGATTAGTTTGCATCCATGGAATCCTCTAATAGATAGAAACATATGTTGCAATCATAGGGATCACTAGACAAGGGAACAATATCTATCATAAGTATGGATGATCCAAAATGTATCTTTTTCTTATAATGATTTTTACTAATAGTTTATCAAATCATGAATTTATCTTAAAATGTCTAGTTATAGGGGTAAGTTTATCAGATCATCATGACTTAATTTATCTTAATGTTAGGGGTAGAAATTGAGCATTGTAATAGTAGTTTGAATATGCAGTTTATTTTTTTCAAAACAATGAATCTGAAATTATATATTACAAAAAAAATACATCCACTCTAATACAAAGCTTACTTGGAGAAGCATTGATAATTCAAATATAAATCCCTGTACGCCTCATCCTTTTGACACTTGTAATCCATATATCAAATGTCCTAATTAGTTTTAGTTATGTATTAGGCTGAATTTTCCCATCACTGTATCTATCAATTTACTATATCTGGAAATATTCATTGCTCTACATGTAAAATGAAAATTAATTGCCTGCCAATAATTGACTCTATGAGCACAAAACAAGAGTGGTCCTTTCTTAGAGATAAACCATTTGGAAAATGGATGCCTCTGGTCAGCTCTTGGATTTGTCTAGTTCTGGAATCAAATTTTATAACCCTGCCACTATCCTTTGCTTAGAATACCAATAGTAGGAAGTTCATGAAACACGTAATAATCAACAAGCAAAGCATTGGAATTTAGGTGTTTGAAAAAAACTTCCTGATCAATTTAACCACAAAACCAAACAACAAATTCCAATATCAATATTGTGAAGTTTGGTGGAAACTTGACATAGAGAACTTAGCTAGTAGAACAATCACACAAAGCTTGTGAGAGAGAAGAGAGAAATAGAGACAAGCTCGAGAAAAAGAATGAATTGTATTAACTTACGAGAGAATATTAAAAATACACATGATATATGCTACAAGGTTAAATGAATGTGCCATAGTAGTGATATAGAGAGATCTCTACACTCACTGACAAACTCTAGAGTGAATTACAACATAGTCCTATTTAATTGACCATGCAGTCATTGGTTAACTAGATAATCGTAAATGTAGTGAGGAGAGAACCTTGCATACACATGTGCAACACCTTCCTGGTGATGATCTGAAGTTAAGTTCACCTTCTGGAATAAAATTTCATAACCCCACCACTATCCATTGCTTAGAATACCAATAGTAGGAAGTTTATGAAAGACATAATAATCAACAAGCAAAGCATTGGAATTTAGGCATTTGAAAAAAAACTTCCTGATCAATTTAACCACAAAACCAAACAACAAATTCCAATATCAATATTGTGAAGTTTGGTGGAAAATTGTCATAGAGAAATTAGCTAGTAGAACAATAACATAAAGATTGTGAGAGAGAAAAGAGAAAGAGAGACAAGATTGAGAAAAATAATGAATTGTATTAACTTACAAGAGAATATTAAAAATACACATGATATACGCTACATGGTTAAATGAATGTGCCATCGTAGTGATATAGAGATATCTATACACTCACTGACAAACACTAGAATCAATTTCCAGAAAGTCCTAGTGAATTGACCATGTAGCCATCGGTTAACTAGATAATTGCAAGTGGAGTGAGGAGAGAACCTTGCATGCACATGTGTAACACCTTCATGGTGATGATCTGAAGGTAAGTGCACCTTCATGGTGATGATACCGAGGTGAGCATGCAACACTTGCTGATAATATTGAGGTTGCCATGCAAGACTCCACTCCACTAGTCTAACTAAAGTACACTAGAGGAAATACTAAAGAGGAAGTGGCACCCTTGTTGGGTGTCAATTTTGATATTTTCACAATGCCCTTTCGCCTCTATTTTTTCCTTACATATGAATAAATTGTTCTACCTATGTGAGGGGTTAGGGCCCTAACAGAACCTTTTACACACTTGGAATGAGTATGTATTGTATGATTGTATAAAATACATGGAAGTTCTAAAGAAAAATAAAAAACTAGCAGGGTGGGAGAGAGAACATGATAGGGATTCTAGGTCCACACTTTCTGCTTAAACCACTATATATTTATTATACACCAATAACCATGATAACATCATAAATATAAGGTAACACAAGACACATGTATAAGGTTTATATCATTACAAAATTCAATGAAATAAGTAGTATATTCCTTTTCGTTTCCATGAGTCAATGACTCCCGCATGTCCTCAATATTTCTAATAAAATTGATCAAAATTTCCACACTTATGCAAGTCCCCCTACGAGACACTTCAAAGCCTGATTTTGAAATCCATGCAACATCTATACCAGTTGCATGTCTACTAACCAGAATAGTACTCAATTTGTGTCAAGAGAATATCCATTTGGTACATTCTCAAACTACCCTGTATCTAATTCTTAAATAGGAAGTCGAGCATATTGTTTCCATTATATCTAGTATGTCCTTTCCATAGAGTATATAGGACGTTCATTATAGATTTGTTTTAGCAATTATTTGATTCATTTAATGAGGGTTATGGAGTTGTGGAATAGTTGAACCGATAATTGGGAGAATGTCTTTGATAAATTAAATTGTGAAAAATGGATGGCACATGTTTCCAAATATGTCAGTGCAGAGTCTACCACCTTTGCATTGGGTTTTATCAAGGAGAGCACCATGTCATCCTTCAAAGGCATTCAATAAAAATTAAAGTACGCCAAGGATTTTGGTATAGTATAGACTCAAGAATTCAAGGACACTAATACTGAGAATAAACAAGAGGATAGTTATTTGACCATGAACAAGGTTGAGGAGTAAAAGGATATTGCAATTGATAAGGATCGACAAACTAAGGATTCTATTGTAAACAGGACTCAAGAAACTGTAGATACCACTATGGATAAAGCACATGCATATAAGGATTATGTTTCTCAAAAAGAAATAAATAGCATATAGGCTAAAAAAACCAAGGATTATGTAGTATACATGACTCAATAAACTATAGATATAACTATGAATAAATCACATGTGTATAAGGATACTAATTCTCATAAACCAAGGAATTTTTTTTTCTCAAAGATAAGGGAATTTAGTTGAATCTAGAGCCACATATGACATAATGATATGTTAAACTTTTAGCATAATCACAATTTACTTAAGATGAAATCACAAATAAATAGATACAAGCTCAATAGACCAAGGATAATGTAGTAGACATGACTCAAGAAATTGCAGATAATATTGTGAGTGAAGCATGCAGTATAAGTCTTTTGCTACCTAGAAATCTAAGGATTTTGTTGTTTTGATAGCTAAGGGAATTCAGGTAAATACTAGGCCGCATATCACATAATTATATGTTACACTTTTGGCATAGTCACAAAAGATGAGATTCCCATGAAATGTTGCTTCTCTACTCATGGTTGTTGCACAATAAACATGTGATATGATGTCGAAAATCGAGATGGCCTGAGTAAATAGGAAAGAAAAAGTGAAACCTTAACCTATTCATAACTCTAAATACCCCACCGTAAATTTCATTTTTAATTTATCGAGCTCAACTATTTACACTATTAGTTTTTCATTCATTATAGGTCAATAACTAATGCAATGGGCACATCCTCAATGATATTTGAACTTGAAGTTTAACGATATTAGATTCCCATGCAATGTTTCTTTTCTAATCATGGTCATTTCACTAGACTAGATGATGTGGTTTCTTAAAGGAAAAAATGTCGTTTTTCACCATAAAAGTCAAAATGCATTTAAAAACTTGGTTTCTGCCATTTTGACCTCACGAAATGTTTTCACATACTCATGCACATATACCACCTGGTTACCATTATGGTGAAGACGTTACTATGATATTTATTTTCATTTTTTAATGATTAATTTGCATCCATGGAATCCTGTAATACATAGACAAATTTGTTGCAATCATAGGGATCATTAGGAAAGGAAAAAATACCTATCATAAGTATGGATGATCCAAAATGTATCTTTTTTTTATAATGATTTTTACTAACAGTTTATCAAATCATGAATTTAGCTTAGAATGTCCAGTTATAGAGGTAAGTTTATCATAACATCATGACTTAATTTATCTTACCGTTAGGGGTAGGAATTGAGCATTGTATTAGTAGTTTGGATATGTAGTTTTTTTTTTTTCAAAACACTGAAACAGAAAGTATAGATTACAAAAAAATACATCCACTATAATACAAAGCTTACTTGGAGAAACATTGATAATTCAAGTACAAATCTCTCTATGCCTTATCCTTTTAACACTTGTACTCCATATATCAAATGTCCTTATTAGTTTCAATTATGTATTAGGCCGAATTTTCACATCACTGTATCTATCAATTTACTATATTTGGAAAAATTGATTGCTCTACATGTAAAATAAAAATTAATTGTCTGCCAATAATTTACTCTATGAACACAAAACAAGAGTGTTCCTTTCTTAGAGATAATACATTTAGAAAATGGATGCCTCTAGCCAACTCTTGGATTTGTCTAGCTCTGGAATCAAATTTCCTAACCCTGCCACTATCCTTTGCTTAGAATACCAATAGTAGGAAGTTTATGAAAGACATAATAATCAACAAGAAAAACATTGGAATTTAGGTATTTGAAAAAAACTTCCAGATCAATTTAACCACAAAACCAAACAACAAATTCCAATATCAATATTGTGAAGTTTGGTGGAAACTTGTAATAGAGAACTTAGCTAGTAGAACAATCACACAAAGCTTGTGAGAGAGAAAAGAGAAAGAGAGACAAGCTTGAGAAAAGGAATGAATTGTATTAAGTTACAAGAGAATATTAAAAATGCACATGATATACACTACATGGTTAAATGAATGTGCCATAGTAGTGATATAGAGAGATCTATACAATCACTGAAAAACTCTAGAGTGAATTGCCACATAGTCCTAGTTAATTGGCCATGCAGTCATCGGTTAACTAGATAATCGCAAGTGGAGTGAGGAGAGAACCTTGCATGCACATGTGAAACACCTTCCTGGTGATGATCTGAAGGTAAGTGCACCTTCTGGAATAAAATTTCATAACCCTACCACTATCCTTTTCTTAGAATACCAATAGTAGGAAGTTTATGAAACACGTAATAATCAACAAGAAAAGCATTGGAATGTAGGTGTTTGAAAAAAAACTTCTTGATCAATTTAACCACAAAACCAAACAACAAATTCCAATATCAATATTGTGAAGTTTGGTGGAAAATTGTCCTAGAGAACTTATCTAGTAGAAAAATCACATAAATCTTGTGAGAGAGAAAAGAGAAAGAGACACAAGATTGAGAAAAAGAATGAATTGTATTAACGTACGAGAGAATATTAAAAATACACATGATATACACTAAATGGTTAAATGAATGTGCCATAATATTGATATAGAGAGATATGTACACTCACTGACAAACTCTAGAGTGAATTTCCACATATTCCTAGTTAATTGACCATGTAGTCATCGGTTAACTAGATAATCGCAAGTGGAGTGAGGAGAGAAGCTTACATGCACATGTGTAACACCTTCTTGGTGATGATATAAAGGTAAGTGCACCTTCATGAGGATGATACCCAGGTGAGCATGCAACACTTGTTGATAATATTAAGGTTTCCATGCAAGACTCCACTCCACTAGTCCAACTAAAGTACACTGGAGGAAATACTAAAGAGGATGTGGCACCCTTGTTGGGTGTCAATTTTGATCTTTTCACCATGCCCTTTAACCTCTATTTTTTCCTTACATCTGAATATATTGTTCTACCTACGTGAGGGGTTAGGTCCCTAACATACCTTTTTACACACTTGGAATGAGTATGTATTGTATGATTGTATGAAATACATGGGTGTTCTAAATAAAACTTGAGCATTAGCAGGGTGGCAGAGAGAACATCATAGGGAGTCTAGGTCCACATTTCATTCTTAACCCACTATATTTTTATTATCCACCAACAACCATGATAACATCATAAATACAAGGAAACACAAGACACACATATAAGGTTTAGATCATTAGAAAATTCAATGAAATAAGTAGTAAATTACTTTTCATTTCCATGAGTCAATGACTCATGCATGTCCTCAATATTTCTAATCAAATTGATCAAAATTTGTACACTTATGCAAGTCCCCCTATGAGACACTTCAAAGCCTGATATTGACAACCATGCAACATCTATACTAGTTGCATGTCTACTAACCAGGATAGCACTCAATTTGTGTCAAGAGAATATCCATTTGGTATAATATACATTCTCAAACCACCCTGTATCTAATTCTTAAATAGGAAGTCGCGCATATTGTTTTGATTATATCTAGTATGTCCTTTACATAGAGTATATAGGATGTTCATTATAGATTTGTTTTAGCAATTATTTGATTCATTTAATTAGGGTTATGGAGTTGTGGAATAGTTGAACCGATAATTGGGAGAATGTCTCTGATAAATTGAATTATGGAAAATGGATCGCGCATGTTTCCAAATATGTCAGTACAAAGTCTACCACTTTTGCATTGGGTTTTATCAAGGAGGGCACCATGTCATCCTTCAAAGGCCTTCAATACAAATTCAAGTAAGCCAAGGATTTTGGTATAGTATAGACTCTAGAATTCAAGGACACTAATACTAAAAATAAACAAGAGGACAATTATTCTACCATGAACAAGGTCTAGGAGTAAAAGGATATTGCAATTGATAAGGATCAACAAACCAATGATTCTATAGTAAACACAACTCAAGAAACTGTAGATACCACTATGGATAAAGAAAATGCATATAAGGGTTATGTTGCTCGAAAAGAAATAAATAGCATATAGGCTAACAAAACCAAGGATTATGTAGTATACATGACTCAAGAAACTATAGATATAACTATTAATAAATTACATGAGTATAAAAATAATAATTCTCATAAAACTAAGGATTTTTTAGTTCTAAAAGCTAAGGGAATTTAGTTGAATCTAGGGCCACATATCACATAATTATATGTTAAAATTTTAGCATAATGATGCAGGAGCATCGCTCAACTACCAAGCGAGCCAGCGCGTGGAGAAAGGGAGACAGCTGGACAAGCCAGCGAACTTCATATTTTGAATTTACCTTGGCATTGTTGCGCCGCCGTTTAATCAAGGGCATTCAAAGCCGAGTGCACTTGTATTATATTATAGATAGGAAGGCACTTAATACTATTAAGGCGGATAGGTAGGAATTAACTGTAGATTAGACAGTTTACCTTTTGA
Organism: Picea sitchensis; assembly: GCA_010110895.2. Taxonomy (NCBI): domain Eukaryota; kingdom Viridiplantae; phylum Streptophyta; class Pinopsida; order Pinales; family Pinaceae; genus Picea; species Picea sitchensis. The sequence continues at coordinate 72,907 of SNQJ01S0053441.1, read as the reverse complement.
GAGGGAAAACAGAGTATAGACACCCTCGCTTGTATCAATGTAAGGGGGATTTTTTTTCTCATTCAGGCAGGAGCAAGAGAGAGCAGAGCAGAGAGATTGTAAAGAACCTCCATGTACAGCTATTGAATTAATAGGAAGAGCTTTGATTCAGTTCCATGGACGTGTTCAGTCTCTTTGTGTTGTTGATATTATGCTTTTGCATACTTGCTTCCTTTTATGCTTATCTTTTATATGCTACTTATGTGATTGCGTATCAGGTTAGAAACCTGAGAGAATGAGTTCCAATTGTTTCTCTACTTAGGCCAGGAGATTCCTGCATCGAATGCAGTTGAATACCTCCGCATAGAGTGCGTCGAGGAGGCTAAGTGGTTGAACCTTTGCTCTCATTTTGTTCAAAGTTGGGTTGAGTTATCCAAGCGTGCAGGTGAGTGCAGGTCGAATTTGAGTCTCAGTAGCAAGTCTGAGAAGGGAGAGGTTGAGCTATTGCGAGAGTGAATGCGCAAGGTCCAGAAGGCTTCAACACTTCGGGAGGTAATTGAAGACCGAGCGCAGGGAGTGTGTTCAAAAGAACCTCAGGAGGAATCAGAGAAGGACTAAGCTCAGGAGAGATAGTTCTTCTGTTAGCAGAGGAAATCGACCCCAGTAGAGGCCACACAGAACGAAGGTGGTGCAGAGAAAACCTCTTCAGAAGAAAGGGAATCAATGGTTGGAGATCCCCGTGAAGTTCTGCGAAGCTCCGAGGACCGTCCGATTGAGTAGGAGTTGCGCGAGAGATAACCCCTACCACAGGCGCGGAGAATCAAAGCCCATCGGACTTCGGGGTTTCGGCATTCGGGATTTGACGAGGTGAGAGTTCTGCACCTCGAGGAATCGCGAGATGCGATTTCCCAAATTAATCTGAGTCGTCGATCAAGGAGGGGACACGTGGCAGAGGATCCTGAGGGGTCGGGATTCGGAGTTTTGCGAGATCTGTGACCTTGTGCACCAGGAGTAGCGATTTCTCGAGTTAACGGGAGCCGTTGATTAGAGCAGGGACAGGTGGCACGAATCCAGAGTTTCAGGGTTTCGGCGTTCGGGGTTTCGTGATACAAGAGATTTATGCCCCGGGAAGTCCCGAGTCGCGATTTCCTGAAGTCACGGGAACCGTCGATCCACGGAGGGACGCGTGGCAGCAGATCCGGGATATCAGGGTTCGGCATTTCGGGGTTTTTGACATCAAGGAAACTCGCATCACGGATTCGCGATCCGCGAAATCCCGAAGAGGACGTGGCAAGGTGGGTCCCCAAGACAGAGTGGGAGACAGGCGTCACGACTTGAGGACTCACCATGGGATGCTAACAGGTGGCATTGGAGATTCGGGGTTCGGGGTTTTCTGTTCCATGAGACACATAGCAACATAATCGCCGATTTCCCGAAAAGAAATTCCCCGAGAAGAAAGGGACGTTGAACGTTGACCATCGGGGTTCGGGATTTGGTTGTGTATGTGAATTGTGTTCGCATGAACTGCGAACTCCCGAGTTCCGATTTCCCGATATCCGATAGAAGGGGGAACCACCGAAAGAGATACGTGGGTGACTCTTAACTTCTGAGGGGAAGTTGGAAGAGCTTAGACTCTTCGGGCCCGTGACTGAAGAAGGTCCTGGTGGTAGCAGCTTGCTCGGTGAGGGGCAGGGTTGCGTCACATAATCACAATTTACTTAAGATGAAATGACAAATAAATAGAATGCAAGATCAATAGACCAAGGATAATGTAGTATACATGACTCAAGAAATTGCAAATACCACTGTGAATGAAGCATGTGAGTATAACTCTTTTGCTACTTAGAAAGCTAAGGATTTTGTTGTTCTGATAGCTAAGGGAATTCAGGTAAACACCAGGCCACATATCACATAATTATATGTTACAATTTTAACATAATCACAAAAGATGAGATTGCCATGAAATGTTTCTTCTTTAGTCATGGTTAATGCACAAGAAACATGTGATATGATGTAAAAAATCGAGATGGCCTGAGTAAATAGGAAAGAAAAAGTGAAACCTTAACCTGTTCTTAACTCTAAATACCCCACCCTAAATTTCATTTTTAATTTATTGAGCTCAACTATTTACACTATTATTTTTTCATTCACTATAGGTCAATAACTAATGCAATGTGCACATCCTCAATGATGGTTGAACTTGAAGTTTAACGAGATTAGATTCCCATGCAATGTTTCTTTTCTTGTCATGGTCATTGCACTAGACTTGATGATGCGGTTTCTTAAAGGAAAAAATGTCACTTTACACTATAAAAGTCAAAATGCATTTAAAAACTTGGTTTCATCCATTTTGACCTCACGAAACGTTTTCACATACTCATGCACATATACCACCTGGTTACCATTATGGTGAAGAAGTTACTCTGACATTTAATTTCATTTTTTAAGGATTAGTTTACATCCATGGAATCCTCTAATACATAGACACATTTGTTGCAATCATAGGGATCATTAGACAAGGGAACAATAGCTATCATAAGTATGGATGATCCAAAATGTATCTTTTTTTTATAATGATTTTTACTAACAGTTTATCAAATCATGAATTTATCTTAAAATGTCCAGTTATAGGGGTAAGTTTATCAGATCATCATGACTTAATTTATCTTAATATTAGGGGTAGGAATTGATCATTGTAATAGTAGTTTGGATATGTAGTTTATTTTTTTCAAAACACTGAATCAGAAAGTATAGATTACAAAAAAAATACATCCACTATAATACAAAGATTACTTGGAGAAGCATTGATAATTCAAATACAAATCCCTCTACGCCTTATTCTTCTGACACTTGTATTCCATATATCAAATGTCCTAATTAGTTTCAATTATGTATTAGGCCGAATTTTCCCATCACTATATTTATCAATTTACTATATTTGGAAAAATTCATTGCTCTACATGTAAAATGAAAATTAATTGCCTGCCAATAATTGACTCTATGAACACAAAAAAAGAGTGGTGCTTTTTTAGATATAACCCATTTGGAAAATGGATGCCTTTGGCCAACTCTTGGATTTGTCTAGTTCTGGAATCTAATTTCATAACCCTGCCACTATCCTTTGCTTAGAATACCAATAGTAGGAAGTTTATGAAATATGTAATAATCAATAAGCAAAGCATTGGAACTTAGGTGTTTTAAAAAAACTTCCTGATCAATTTAACCACAAAACCAAACAAAAAATTCCGATATCAAAATTGTGAAGTTTGGTGGAAACTTGTCATAGGGAACTTAGCTAGTAGAACAATCACACAAAGCTTGTGAGAGAGAAAAGGGAAAGAGAGACAAGCTTGAGAAAAATAATGAATTGTATTAACTTATGAGAGAATATTAAAAATACAAATGATATATGCTACATGGTTAAATGAATGTGCCATAGTAGTGATATAGAGATATCTATACACTCACTAGCAAACTCTAGGTGACTTGCCACATAGTCCTAGTTAATTGACCATGCAGTCATCGGTTAACTAGATAATTGCAAGTGGAGTGAGGAGATAATATTGCATTCACATGAGTAACACCTTCCTGGTAATGATTTGAAGGTAAGTGTACCTTCTAGAATCAAATTTCATAACCCTACCACTATCCCTTGCTTAGAATACCAATAGTAGGAGGTTTATGAAACACGTAATAATAAAAAAGCAAAACATTGGAATTAAGGTGTTTGAAAAAAACTTCCTAATCAATTTAACCACAAAACCAAACAACAAATTCCAATATCAATATTGTGAAGTATGGTGGGAACTTGTCATAAGAAACTTAGCTAGTAGAAGAATCACATAAAGCTTGTGAGAGAGAAAAGAGAAAGATAGACAAGCTTGAGAAAAAGAATGAATTGTATTAACTTACGAGAGAATATTAAAAATACACATGATATACACTACATGGTTAAATGAATGTGCCATAGTAGTGATATAGAGAGATATATACACTCACTGACAAACTCTAGAGTGAATTTTCAGATAGTCCTATTTAATTGACTATGTAGTCATCGGTTAACTAGATAATCACAAGTGGAGTGAGGAGAGAACCTTGCATGCGCATGTGTAACACCTTCCTAGTGATGATCTGAAGGTAAATGTACCTTCATGGTGATAATAATGAGGTGAGCATGCAACACTTGCTAATAATATTGAGGTTGCCATGCAAGAATCCACTCCACTAGTCTAACTAAAGTACACTAGAGGAAATACTAAAGAGGATGTGGCACCCTTGTTGGGTGTCAATTTTGATCTTTTCACCATGCACTTTCACCTCCATTTTTTCCTTACATCTAAATATATTGTTCTACCTACGTGAGGGGTTAGGGCCCTAACAAACCCGTTTACACACTTGGAATGAGTATGTATTGTATAATTGTATGAAATACATGGATGTTCTAAAGAAAACTCAAACAATAGTAGGGTGGGAGAGAGAACATCATAGGGAGTCTAGGTCCTCACTTTCTTCTTAAACCACTATATATTTATTATCCATCAACAACCATGATAAAATCATAAATATAAGGTAACACAAGACACACATATAAGGTTTGGATCATTACAAAATTCAAGGAAATAAGAAGTATATTCCTTTTCGTTTGCATGAGTCAATGACTCCTGCATGTCCTCAATATTTCTAATCAAATTGATCAAAATTTGTACACTTATGAAAACCCCCCTACGAGACACTTCAAAGCCTGATATTGACAACCATGCAACATCTATACCACTTGCATGTCTACTAACCAGGATAGCACTCAATTTGTGTCAAGAGAATATCCATTTGGTATAATATACATTCTCAAACCACCCTGTATCTAATTCTTAAATAGGAAGTCAAAAATAATTGTTTCCATTATATCTAGTATGTCCTTTCCATAAAGTATATAGGACGTTCATTATATATTTGTTTTAGTAATTATTTGATTCATTTAATCAGGGTTATGGATTTGTGGAATAGTTGAACCGATAATTGGGAGAATGCCTCTAATAAATTAAGTTATGTTTCCAAATATGTTAGTACAAAGTCTACCGCTTTTGAATTGGGTTTTATCAAGGAGGGCACCATGTCATCCATCAAAGGCCTTCAATAAAAATTGAAATACACCAAGGATTTTGGTATAGTATAGACTCAAGAATTCAAGGACACTAATACTGAGAATAAACAAGAAGATAATTATTCCACCATGAACAACGTCGAGGAGTAAAAGGATATTGCAATTGATAAGGATTGACAAACCAAGGATTCTGTAGTAAACATGACTCAAGAAACTGTAGATACCACTATGGATAAAGCACATGCGTATAAGGATTTTGTTGCTCAAAAAGAAATAAATAGCATATAGGCTAAAAAAACCAAGGATTATGTAGTATACATGGCTCAAGAAACTATAGATATAACTATGAATAAATCACATGAGTATAAGGATACTAATTCTCATAAAACTAAGGAATTTTTTGTCTTAAAAGCTAAGGGAATTTAGTTAAATCTAGGGCCACATATCACATAATGATATGTTAAAATTTTAGCATAATCACAATTTACTTAATCTGAAATGCCAAATAAATAGAATACAAGCTCAATAGACCAAGGATAATGTAGTAGACATGACTCAAGAAATTGCAAATACCACTGTGAATGAAGCATGTGAGTATAAGTATTTTTCTACTTAGAAAGCTAACGATTTTGTTGTTCTGATAGCTAAGGGAATTCAGGTAAATACCAGGCTACATATCACATAATTATATGTTACACTTTTAGCATAGTCACAAAAGATGAGATGCCCACAAAAATTTTCTTCTCTAGTCATGGTCGTTGCACAAGAAACATGTGATATGATGTAGAAAATCGATATGGCCTGAGTAAATAGGAAAGAACAAGTGAAACCTTGACCTATTCTTAACTCTAAGTACCCCATCCTAAATTTCATTTTTAAGTTATCGAGCTCAACTATTTACACTATTAGTTTTTCATTTACTATAGGTGAATAACTAATGCAATGGGTGCATCCTCAATGATATTTGAACTTGAAGTTTAACAAGATTATATTCCCATGCAATGTTTCTTTTCTTGTCATGTTCATTGCACTAGACTAGTTGATGCAGTTTCTTAAAGGAAAAAAATGTCGCTTTGCACCATAAAATTCAAAATGCATTTAAAAACTTGGTTTCTTCCATTTTGATCTCACGAAACGTTTTCACATACTCGTGCACATATACCACCTGGTTACCATTATGGTGAAGAAGTTACTCTAACATTTAATTTCATTTTTTAAGGATTATTTTGCATCCATGGAATCCTTTAATACATATACACATTTGTTGCAATCATAGGGATCATTAGACAAGGGAACAATAGCTATCATAATTATGGATGATCCAAAATGTATCTTTTTTTTATAATGATTTTTACTAACAGTTTATCAAATCATGAATTTATCTTAAAATGTCCAGTTATAGGGGTAAGTTTGTCGGATCATCATGACTTCGTTTATCTTAATGTTAGAGGTAGGAATTGAGCATCGTAATAGTAGTTTGGATATGTAGTTTATGTTTTTCAAAACACTAAATCTGAAATTATAGATTACAAAAAAAATACATCCACTATAATACAAAGATTACTTGGAGAAGCATTGATAAGTAAAATACAAATCCCTCTATGTCTTATCCTTCTGACACTTGTACTCCATATATCAAATGTCCTAATTAGTTTCAATTATGTATTAGGCAAAATTTTCCCATCATTGCATCTATCAAGTTACTATATTTGGAAAAATTCATTGCTCTACATGTAAAATCAAAATTAATTTCCTACCAATAATTGACTCTATGAACACAAAACAAGAGTGGTCCTTTCTTAGAGATAACCCATTTGGAAAATGGATGCCTCTGACCAACTCTTGGATTTGTCTAGTTTTGGAATCAAATTTGATAACCCTGCCACTATCCTTTCCTTAGAATACCAATAGTAGGAACTCTATGAAACATGTAATAATCAACAAGCAAAGAATTGGAATTTAGGTGTTTTAAAAAAACTTCCTGATCAATTTAACCACAAAACCAAACAACAAATTCCAATATCAATATTGTGAAGTTTGGCAGAAACTTGTCATAGAGAACTTAGCTAGTAGAAAAATCACACAAAGTTTGTGAGAGAGAAAAGAGAAAGATAGACAAGATTGGGAAAAAGAATGAATTGTATTAACTTATGAGAGAATATTAAAAATATAAATGATATACGCTACATGGTTAAATGAATGTGCCATAGTAGTGATATAGAGAGATCTATACACTCACTGAAAAAACTCTAGAGTGAATTGCCACATAGTCCTAGTTAATTGACCATGCAGTGATCGGTTAACTAGATAATCGCATGTGGAGTGAGGAGAGAATCTTGCATGCACATGTGTAACACCTTCCTAGTAATGATCTGAAGGTAAGTGCACCTTCTAGAATCAAATTTTATAACCCTACCACTATCCTTTGCTTGGAATACCAATAGTAGGAAGTTTATGAAACACATAATAATCAACAAGCAAAGCATTGGAATTTAGGTGTTTGAAAAAAACTACCTGGTCAATTTAACCACAAAACCAAACAACAAATTCCAATATTAATATTGTGAATTTTGGTGGAAACTTGTCATAGAGAACTTAGCTAGTAGAACAATCACATAAATCTTGTGAGAGAGAAAAGGAAAAGAGAGACAAGCTTGAGAAAAATAATGAATTGTATTAACTTACGAGAGAATATTAAATATACGCATGATATACGCTGCATGAATAAATTCATGTTCCATAGTAGTGATATAGAGAGATCTATACAGTCACTGACAAGCTCTAGAGCGAATTCCCACATAGTCCTAGTTAATTGATCATACAGTCATCAGTTAACTAGATAATAACAAGTGGAGTGAGGAGAGAACCTTGCATGCACATGTGTAAAACCTTCCAGGTGATGATCTAAAGGTAAGTGCAACTTCATGGTGATGATACTGAAGTGAGCATGCAACACTTGTTGATAATATTGAGGTTGCCATGCAAGACTCCACTCCACTAGTATAATTGAAGTACACTAGAGGAAATACTAAAGAGAATGTGGCACCCTTGTTGGGTGTCAATTTTGATTTTTTCACCATGCCCTTTCAGCTCCATTTTTTCCTTACAAACATTCACTTTTTCTTATGTGCATCCATCCTCATGGTATAATGCGCACAAACAAGGTATACAATGCCTTTTGGAAAGAAACTCTTAATTTTTCCTTGCAAATGACAATTAAATCTAATTTTTCAATTTACTCGTTGAAAATGAGTAATTATAGGAATTCACTCTGTTTCATGAGCATTATAGGAATTGCAGGTTGATATAGTTCCAATTGTTCTAAGTAAGAATTTTCACTTGGAGGTAATCCACCAATCTATGGAGATGGTGAAATGTCTATTTTATCCTTTCCATGGTGCTCAACACCTAACATTCATATGAAGTCAAAATTCAAAGGTAGTTATTAGAGGAAAATCACATAAAATCCATAGACAACTATTACAGGAAATTCAGAATACAATTATTACAAGAAATTTGCAGGTAGTTATTACAAAAAATCTAGAGTTCACACAAAGATTCAGGGATTTGATTCTAGAAGTAAGGAATAAGGATAATATTATTAGAGAATAAAGGAAATGATGCAAAATATAAAGGAATAACCATGACAAATGCTATAATGGAGATTCTAGCATATTTTTTGTAATTAGTTCTGAAAAATAGAGTTTCGAGGAAGTGATACTCAAAGGGAATTTCAGGAACGATGATGGCGAATCAACAAATTCCGCGACATGGGTTTTGTGTTGAATAGGTATATTTAGGTTAATCATGCGATAGAACCATGAAAAATTGCACGATGTTGGTTGTACGAGCAGATAATCAAAATAAAATTGCTCACATTTTCCTGTAGCGGTCGATTTCCAATTTTCTTAATGTGTACAATCCAACTTGGATTTCATTGGTTAGTTATAGGAATGGTGATTTGGTATTTGAAAATTTTGTATAAATACATCCTCAAATATAATTATATGGATAAATCAATTGAAGTGGATATATTATGATTAGACATGTCAAAACTTTTGTAACTCCTAAAATTTTCTGAAACTATCAATACAATGGAGTTCTTCTTTTAATTGATGTGTTAGATATTTTCGAACCAGGCTAAGCTTCCTTAACAATATATTCCAGGAGCCCCCCCTGGTCTATGTCATATTTATGTAAGTTATTTTAGAATTTTTCTTCTGTTACATGCATGCACTATTTTTGTTTCTTGTAGAAGTAGAATTCATTCTAGTTGGCTTGCAGGCAAATGTTACTTTGATTATGTGATATATGATTGTTCTAGATCTAGATGTTAAAGAAAACCATGTGATTTATTGATCTTTCATATTCCATGCCATAAAAACAATATTCACACTAATATACTTAGAGTTAACTAAGACTTCAATCCTTTATGCATTTCTTATGTTTCTTTTCATCCAACCCTTCAACTCACATCTTGAGATAACCCTATTGGCCTTGAAACTTGGTTGAATAAAACAGAGTGTGTTTACAATTAGACGTACTTTGACAATAAATTATTTACTTGTGATCTAATTCCCTACCATAGATAGTCAACTCTGAGTGATCATGACCAAGATAACCATTTATGTTTGTGGCAGTGGCATTTTACTGCTTTGATTTTTAGTAGGACTCCATAGGCAATTTCAAGACTAGTTCTGCACATATTGTTCTTGTGTCTCACAAGCTTACTTACCCGGATTGATAATAAATGATGAGGAATATAGACCACTAGATCAAAACAAAAACCATCATATAGTGGAGAATATTCTCATCGAGGGGAGAATATATCTGATTAGGGGAGCCTTCAACATAGAATAGTCAACCTAGGAAAAGAAATACTATATGAATGTGTAATATCTCCGACACCGCCCCCCCCCAAAAAAACAAAATTACTAGGGTGTAAATGATGAATGGGTATTGAAAACCAAGGCAATGTTAGGTACCCATTATATGATGCATCTAAGAATGAAACACTTAAAATAGAGGAAATAGAGAAAATATCATTGGAAAAGAACACACTTAAAGTAAAATGCATGAAAAAAGAAGAAGGAAGAAAGGAATTTTATAAGAAATTGTGTCCTTCACTCCAAGATGATCATATAGGAAGTGGAACTTCTTATTAGTAAATGTCTTGGTTAAGATGTTTGCAGTCTTTTTGGTGGATGGATAGTACTACAAATTACCATCTCTTTGATGTATTTCATATGGATCTTGATGTGTTTCGTCTGTTTCCAATGCATTGGGTCTCTGCAATACTTGAAAGTACTCTAATTGTCACATAAATGATAGTTATATGGTGGAACTAGATGCCAATATCAGTGAGGAAGTTCTAAAGACAAAGTGCCTCAATAGTTATGTTGACCTCTTTGTTGTACTCAACCTCTACTGGTGATAAAGCAATTGCTGACTATTTTTTGCTCAACCAACATATGGGAGTGGAACCCAAAGTAGGCATGTACCCAAAAGTGGAATTTTAGTCCATGTTATTTCCATCCTAATCAAAATGTGAAGCCCATGATATCCAATTCACAACTTGCTATATAATGGATCCCATAACTGGTGTTTCCTTAAACATATCTGAGGATGCACTTGATAGACTTCCAGTGTAGTTCATGCAACTCTTGCATGTATCTAAAAAAATCCCCTATTGCATATGAGAGATCCAATTGGGTGTGGGTGATATACTGGAAGCTCCCCACAATCTTTCAATACAAGGTGTTGTCCACCAATGGTGTATCCTGACCATCCTCAAGATCTATCCAAGACAAAAGGGGTGTGGCTATAGACTTACAATCAATCACATGGAGTATAACCAAGAGATCCCTGACATACTTAGTCTGAGACAACTTGTCATGCAAAATGTTTTTGACCACATAAATTGTTGAGGCTGAAATTTCTATGATCAGGAGGTAATCAACATTTTAAACTAAGATAAACAAGGAGTGTGAGGTTCTCATCATGTATACATTTGGATATTATTTACATCTAGAAAAATACTGAGAACTTTTTTTTCATCCATCTTAGAATATCATGCTGTAGGAACCTACTTGATGGCATAGAGTGACTTTTTTAGTCAACATACTAAGGATGACTTCTCTCTAAACCCACGAGGTTGATCCATGTAAATATATTCTGAGAGATCCCCATAAAGAAAGGAATTATTCACATACATTTGGAGAACTTCCCACCCCATGGTTGCTGCAATGGAAAGGTCCAATCAGATGGATTCCATATTTTCTACTGGAGAAAAGGTATCATCATAGTCTATCCCCTAGATTTGCTGAAAACCTTTGGAAACCAGTCTTTCCTTGTACCTTCTCACTTTTACATCTGCTTCCTTATTCATCCTGTAGACCCATATGCATCTAAAAATATTCCTTTCTGAAGGAAGTGGAATTGGATCCCAAGTATGGTTATCAAGGAGAGAGTTGTACTCCTCTTGCATAGAAGCTTCCTAGAAGGGATTCCCTGTAGCCTCTGCATAGGTATATGGGTCTAAATCTAGATCCATGAAAAAATTCATGGGAATCACTGGTTCAATATATGTTAGTGAATGAGGATGATATTCAAACTGGCACCTCATCCTCCTCGGATTTTTTGGATCCACCACAAGGTCACTTGCTACCTATAGGGTGGTTTGTGCTCACTCGGGCATCTGTTGTAGCTCATCATATGCATGCTCATAATTTTCCAAATCAGATTTGGAAGTCATATATTAACCATGATTTGAATGAGTGGACTCATCATCTATGATGTTTGGTGTAGGAATATATAGCAAGGTCTTTTCATGTGGCTCCAATGGTGCATGCAAGGGAATTTACTCAAACTAGACACTTCACTCAATAATGATGTTGTTCATTGAGGGATCAATCAACCTACAACCATTCACACCATCAAGATATACCATGAATATGCATGTGATGCTCTGAGGATATAATACTTCCTCTTTTTGGAGGGTATGCAATCCCATGCGCCTGATCCAAATATTCAGAAGTGGGTGAATTTTGGTTTGTTGTTGTTCCATGCCTCAAAGAGAGTCTTGTACTTGACATATCTATGAGGATATATGTTCTGAATTTAGTTTTCATATTTAAGTACCTCATCCAAAATATTGGAAGGAAGAGACCTTCCATGCAACATGCAAGTGGCCATCTCTTTGAGGGATTTGTTCTTCCTCGTAGCTACTCCATTATGTTTTTGGGTGTATGGTATTGTATGTTGCAGTTGTATACATGCCTATGAAAAAATATGCTAGACATATTGGTTCACATATTCCCCCCCATAGTCTATATGAAGGATCTTAATCTTCATCCCATATTGAGTCTCTACATGATATTTGAAGTCTTTGAGATGCTTAAAAACTTCAGACTTCTTCTTGAGAAAATACACCTAAGTGTATAATGGGAAATCATAAATAAATATAATCTCACACATAACCTTGCTAATGGATGGATGCAGAAAGGGTCCCATGATATCCCTGTGGATGAGCTACAAGGGAGAGGAGGCCCTCCGAGCCTTCCCTTTCTCAAAATTCTTTTGAGGATTTTTTCTAAGAACACATCCTTGAAAAACTTGTTTGGAAAAGTGTATGTTGGGAAAGCCTGTGACCATTCCCTATTGGCTGAGTTGTTGCTTGTTTTTGAAGTTTATATGACCAAATCTCTTGTGCTAGAGTCGACTATCATTATCAACATGCATCAATAGTAAATCATAATCATATTTAGCAATAAAATTACTGAATGTATACAAATGACATGGGTGATTTACCTCACCAACAATAATCCTAGAGTTATAATGCATTTCATATATGTTTATGAAATCATATGTGAATTCCACCCTTTTTCTTGTTCCTAAATGCACTATATAATATACATAGAGTATATTCACAAATATTTTTGTAACATGCAAGATTTTCTCAAAACTTCTATGTTGGAGTTCTACTCTCCCTTGTCTAGTGACCTTCATTGGGGTACCATCTCCCATGAGGATGGGAGGATCCATGCATGCATTACTAGAATATAAACATTTTCTGAGGCTATCATATGATGGGATGTGCCAGAATATAGGATCCATGCATTAGGAAAAGAATGAATAGAAATTAATGCATGATAATTACCTCTTTTGTATGCAGGTTGGTATTCTAGATTCTTCTTGGCATTCTTGAGAATACAGTCCCTGAGATTTTTTTTTTGAAGCACCTTCACCATGAGATCTATTTTCTTTTTCATGCATGATTATTTGGGATGGTAGTTGCAATTGCAGTAGTCACATTTAGACTTCCATTTGTTTCCCTTTCCACCTTTGCATCTAGAGGAATCATTGAAGGGTTCGGAATTTCCTTCCTTATTTTGTTCAGGATGTGCCTTGCCCTTTCCTTTATGATTGGTATTTGTATTAATGTGTTGTTTCTTTCATGCACAACAAGTGCATGTGCCTTGGGACCCTTGAATATCCCCATTTTTCTTATCTTATATTTCTCATGTGTTAGTCACTCGATAAACTAATCCAATGTATGAATTTTTTGCATTTCTCCTGAAGTGGATCTCACTATATGGAACATTGATACACGCACAACATACTCTAGACTAAGTTTTGACAAAATAGAATGGATCAATTGATTGTGTTGAGTTGATTTGTCAACACCGCATCCATTTAGATGAATAAGAAGGCACTTTAACATCGTGAAGAAGTCCTTGATGTTATCAAATATTCTTGGATCCAATGAATTCAACTCTACCTCGAGCATGTCACCTCTCATTTCATCCTTTTTCCAATGAGATCCTCTAATTTTGTCCAAATCTCATCTGGAGTAGTACAAGATTCAATGTGAAACTGTAGCTTGGGGGACATTGACATGCATATAAGGTTGTAGGCATCATCCATGTGGTTGAGATACCCATTTTTATCAATATTTGATGTTGGATCAACTAGTGTAGCCATTGTTATTTGGTACACGCCTCTATATCTGAGTTGATGTAGAATGTTTAGCTTCCACAAGAAATAGTTATGTGGTATGGGAAGAATTTTCGGTGAGAAATCCATTCTTTCTTATTTAATTTTCCTCTTGAACCTACAAATAAATTTCCTATGTGATTTATCCTATAAAAAAATCAATGATACCATGTGAAGTTTTGCTGAAAATTATAATTGAGAACCTAGATAGTAGAAAAATCACACAACACTTATGAGAGAGAAAAGAGGAAGAGAGACAATCTTGAGAGAAATAATGGATTGTATTAACTGATGAGAGGATAAAAAAAATACACATGATATACTCTCCATGGATAAGATAATTCACCTTAGTAGTGATCTAGATATATCTATACACTCACTGACAGACTCTAGAGTGAACTGCCACCTAGTCCTTGTTAACTGGCCATGCAATAATCAATTAACTAGCTAATCACAAGTGGAACAAGGAGAGAATATTGCATGCACATGTGTATCACCTTCATGGTGATGATTACAAGGTAAGCACACCCTCATGGTGATGATACCAAGGTGAGCATGCAACACTTGGTGATAATACCAAGGTTTCCATGCAAGACTCTAGTCAATTGGACTAACAAAAGTAAAATTGAGGAAAGACCGAAGAGGATGTGGTTCCCTCATCTAGAGGAGAATATTCTCATCTAGGGGAGAATATATCTAACCAGGGGAGCCTAATGGGCCTCAACATTCCTATTTAGAAGGCTGATCATAAACATATTTTTACCATGATATTCCTAATAATTTCTTTATGTTGAACATGTTTAATAGTAGATATGGGTACTTTTGTATGTTGATTAAATGAATAGTTTTTGAGATGGAATTTTATGTGTATGGTACCATTCTGATCTAATGTTCATGGTAAAGTATGTTTGTAGTTCTAATCAAACAGGTCAAACCCCTTGAGGGAAGGGATATCCCAAGGACCAAGGGGCCTTGTTCCCCACCTACCTCCAAAGCACTGCTAGTATATTGATGACCACTCCTTACAAACAAAAGCACAGAAAGAAGAAGAGATTGAGGAAGGATGCACTATTCCCCTATTTACTCATTGATCCAAGGGCAAAGGTTGAGTTCCAAAGTGTATCAATAGGCCTCTAGTGTAGGGGAATATACATAGAAATATGAATATTGTGTTAAGTTTTTTTTTGAAGATTTTGTTAAGAATTGGAGCTCTGCTCCTAATGTACAATTGATTTTGATTAATAAAGATTCCATTTTTCTTATCTTATTAGAGTTTTAAAGGTTCCTTGTGTTTCTTGGGTAGGGCCCAGTCGAGAGGGCTCAAGGACCCTGTTGTAATTTCTTCCTTCTTTTTCTTGCATGTTAGTCTATTATAATTTAGTCTCTTTGTTTCTCTTAAAAGATTAGATAGTCATGCATAACAATCTCTAACTTATGTTTAGATTGTTAGCAAACTATAATTTTCAACAAGTTTTCTTGTAGCAAGGGTTGGTAGCATATTGGGGTGATCAAGTGTATCTTCTCAAGAATAAAAAATTCATTTACAATCATTGTATTTTATTCTATCTTTGTCTATTATTTTGAAGGATTTTACAAGCTTCTTAGGACTCTTTTAGTCATCCCATAGAAGTTTCTTGTAGGACTGTTACAGTTCCTATAGAAGCTTTCGATAGGACCGTTTTAGCTCAAGTTTATTGAATTTATTACTCATATTCTCATGAAGTTAGCAATAGTTAATAAGATAACACATTTCTTGATATTGTCTCAAGGGTCAGACATAATTAGGTTCATTCAGTCTATGCAATAGTTCATCTTTTTTTCATGGAAATTCCTTTCATGCAACATAATTGGTTTCCTTGCTATGTAATCAGTTTGGTTCTTTCTTATATCTCAATGTGTTTCCTTTCATACCATTAGAATAAATCCCCTTACTAAATATAGATCAATTCCTCTTTAATTTGGTGTGATTTTACCCATACAAGTAGCTTAAAGTATTTCATGCACTTTAGATTCCCTACACAAGTTACACTTATATTTCATGCATTTAGCCCCTTGATCAATTTTAGACCCAGACTGTTATTAGTGCACTCTATGTATACTTTGCATAACACCTCTCAAGTTTGTACAAACCCCGAGTTGACAAGTAAAGTAACAAGACAAGTAGGCAGTAGCATTATTGCTACTATTCCAAGGCCCACTAGTGCCATCAACATAGACTAGTCAACCAAGGAAAATAAATACTAGGTG
Organism: Picea sitchensis; assembly: GCA_010110895.2. NCBI lineage: Eukaryota > Viridiplantae > Streptophyta > Pinopsida > Pinales > Pinaceae > Picea > Picea sitchensis. Next base: position 56,586 of record SNQJ01S0053441.1, on the reverse strand, counting down.
GGTGTGTAATATCTCCAAAAACTATTACCACTTACTTTCTCTCGAATATAGTACTGTTGTCTATAAAATAAAAATTCCCATCCATATTTATGTTGAAATCATTTAAAAACTTGAATGGAATTCCTTCTACCCTTGTAGCAAGCGAAGTGGCCAATACACCTTGGGGACTGTTGGAAGCAGGCTGAATTAGAAAGAAAGGCATGCAAGAGGAAAGTGACAGCTGGAGGGAAACACAACACACACACATGCATGGAATACCTAACGACACTAGGGTTAGGGTTTTTGTAATACATTGTAATGGTTGGTGAGCCAAAAATACATATAAAGAGATACCTAGGAGGTCTAGGGGAGATTTAGAGAATTCGAGAGTTTGAGAGTTCTAGAGTTGGAAGGTTCGGTCTATGGGGTGTTATGTGCGTGAGACGGAGTAACTAGTCTATAACACTACTGTAATGCGATCCAATTCCGTAAGTTGTTGAGTTGTAGAGGGTCAGAAGGGTAGATATTGAGGGCTAGATCAGAGGATGAGGAGCCTAGTGTGATCTAGTCTGCCTCATAATATATCTTGACCCGATTGAGAATGAGTTGTAAAGCGCGCGACGCTGTAGTTTTGGAACTACCATAATAAGAGAGATTTAGAGCCAGATCTTTGTGGAAGTAGCCTAGGAGGGGGTGAACCATGGTAAAACATGTGTTATGTGATTGAATGTTTGTATCTCTTTTACCGTCCATGAGTAGATGTTAGAGTAATGTGTGAATGAATTCATGGTTTGAATTACAAATACATGTATGAATGAGAGAATGCCAATATATTGATTTAATAACTAGATAGAAATTATAGCACACAAGTCACAGATCCCCATTCAGTCCTGGACTGGAAGCACTTTAGTAATGCAGTCACCCATTAAGACTATCTCGGGTGAGATTGCGCAATGCACTCAATGTGTTGTGTTGCCTTGTGGGTTACCAAGAGGGCTGATAGTTTTAGAGTCTTTGTTGGATCCCTAGTAGACTTGAACCAGGGTCAAATTATGTTAAAGGTATAACTAAGATAAGAAACCGACAAATGGTTCTGTTGCCGGTTGGAATAGAATAGGATTGAGTGGACAAGATCTGTTAAAAGAATGTAATATCTACATAAGGCAGATCAAAAGAATATTGAATCAGATGACAAGAAGGTGAGATAATGCACCGCTAGAAAGGGATTTTGAGACCATGGAATCCCACAAAATCAGAGATCGAAAGATGGTTGAAAACAAAGGAGCTAGATTTTTTGTAGAAAGATAACAGAAACCCTAGAGTAACACCACACAAATATCTTGTGAAGTATGTGTTTACTGATATGCATGAAGTGTTTTTCTATGATTTTCCATACTTGTTGTAGGAGTGGACATTAAGGTTGAAGGAAAACCATGCAACAAACCAGATATGACACTTAGAGTGGACCTCAGTTCATATCGCGTAGTTATAGAAAGTGAATAAAAAATTCGCCTCAGCAGTAGATTTTTGGCTGGACAATATTGTAGTAGGATTTATAACAGAATTTGTAGTAGATACCACAAAGTCATATAGTGCAATAGAGCAAGAGTTTCTACGCGGCCCTCGAGGAAGGTATATTAAATCATTGTATACTTCTATTAAGATATTTCCCTATAATAAAGGTGTAATGACAATGGAGTCAGGCAACTAAACTTCCCTACATGCATGGGGGAAGGGGGGAAGCACTGACAGAAAAAAGGAGAAATGGAAGGAGAAGTGGATAAAGGAAAGAGGGAGGAATCCTTGGACCCAATCATGATGGATGACGAACAGATCAAGAGGATCATGGAAATGACTAGAAAGACGTGCAGTGGAGTACCCTACCAATACAAGGTGAACACAAAGAAGAGATCCATAATCACGAGGTAAGGCTTGGAAAGTGATGAAGAGGAGGTAGAGGATCTCTAGGCTTTGGAGAAGATTGAGGAAATCATGTGTGCTTCATATGAGAGGAAGACGAGAGCTACAAGAGTTGGAAGATAAGGTAGCAATCCTATCCATATTAATGTTAGTGTGGAACCCATAAAACCATGTGTGACCAACACACCAAAAAGAACACCACCATTTAGACAACCAAATTTTGGGAGAAGGAAGACAGAAGGAAGTACATCTACATAAGGAAAAACATTTGGGGGAGCTAGTTTAGGAAGAATTTGTAAAGTATCTAAAACATGCAAAGGTAGTAGTTCAACATTCAGGATGGAAGAACATGATCCCACCATCAGGTTACCATAATTCAAAAGAAGTGTCAGAGGACCCGGAGAAGCACCTGTTTATTTGTGAAAAGATCTGGGAAGAAAAAAAAATCATAGACGAGGAAACTAAACTTGCACAACCAACTATCACACTAAGGGATCATGCACTCGATTTTTATATGAGTTTATCCACAAACAATCCACCAGGGACAACCAGAATGATTATGGATATCAATAAGTTGTTGATAAATGAGTTTTAGAAGACAATTTCAGAGGACCAATACATGAACGAGATGATAGAAATTAGATAGAAACTAGGAGAATCTGTATGAGAGATTGACCAGAGATTCAAGCAATTAAAAGGAAAAATGAAATATCTCATGAAAAATGTGCAGCACAAGCACCTGTTCATCAACTCACTACTACCATACTTGAAATATCCAATACGACAACATAAGCTTTAGACACAGGCAGAGTCTCTGCAGGCAACCTTGCAATTGGAAGAAAACAAATATCAGAAGATAGATCTAGCCATCGAAGAGATGAAGGAGTATTTGAAGAACTTAACATTCTAGCTAAACCAGAACAAAAGTAAGGACAAAAGAGAATTTGTTTGGTGTACCACATGCAGGATAGAAGGACATCATAAGAATGAATGTCTAACATTCGCGTAGTACATGGAAGCAGGAATGCCAAATCCGTTACCAACAAGAAGACAAGGTGCAAAATCTGTAAGAAACAAGGCCATGGTCCATATCACTTCCCAATGATGCATAAGTACCAGACAGTCCCAAAGAGTTTGTATTGAAACTTTTTCAATTTAGTATGCCATGATGACAAAGATTGTAGAACCATGGATTTGATGAGAGAGAGGACATCATATGCATATAGGGTGCAGGTAGAAATGATGACTGGGAAATCCGCACCTCATTTTAACCAAGTACCAGCCCCATACAACACTATGAAACCATATTATAATATTGTTAAGCCATAGTATAAGACTCCACAACAACCATATAACACAGCACAACCCTACTACAATACCGCACAGTATAACTAGGCGTCGTAGTATAACGCGATACAAGGGGATCGAGATGGCTATAGAGGCAAAGCATGAGAAGGAGGAGGCTTTGGAAGAGGTAGAGGACCAATGGTATGTCATAACTTTCAACAACCAAGACACTATGCAAGAGAATTTCCACTTCCACCAACGACTTATATGTATTGTCGCACATTGGATCATGACACGGAAGAATGTCCTACATTACTACGAGAGATCTAGGAAAAGAGGTATCAGAACAATCATAATTTTCAATAGATTTCAGTATAAGCGAGGGATGAAGGAAGAAACATCAATATAGTTATGCACAAAGGAGATAAAATAGGAAACAACGCAGTACAAAAAGAGCCAATACAACACCAATGGGTGAAGAAGAATGTCGAACCAAGGAAGTAGTTCAATGCATAGAACAAGAAGGAGATATTTAAGGAAGCCAAAAAAGAATTTCTAAATCCTAAAATTGCATCGACTTCAACTGTGTAGTAGAATAAGGAAGTACCAGAGTATGATATGCCTCCATTGTTGGACCATACCAAGGAAATGTAGCCCATGGGACAAGTAAGTACAATCAAAGGCTTTTTGCAATCATTCGTAAAATTACTAAATTATCCATCCTCTATCAAAATATTACAAAGTATGCTAGAAAGATGTAACATAGAGACAAAAGGAAAGATAGAACATGTTAGCACTGAAATTCACACATTGACTGCTAAAGTGTAAGCCCAACACCCATCAGAATGTGAAATATAATTTTGGTTTTGAATAGGTGGATCAACAAGATGGATAAAGAAAGAGAAAAGACTGCAAACTGTAGATCAATAGGCTACACCAATGGACAATGGAGTCACAAACATCCTACTCATTGAAGGCACAAAAGTTGCTCAAAAGAAAACAAGATTATATGTTGATAGGTGGAAGAATGAGGAAGGAAAAAAAAGACAGAATGTTCACTAACCAAAGATCCTCTCAATTTAATGAATCAACAAATACTTGAATATAAACAATGATTGATGGGAAAAATACAGGAGATCCTCTGCTGCTCAGGGATCCATAAATCAATGGCAACCTTTGATCCTCAAATCTGCAATATATTCAAATAAGAAGAAATATAAACAAAAGGGTTACAATCTGAAATCACATCTCTCATGAGTCTCCAATAGGAGTAATGCTTACAATCATAAAATTCCCATAGGCTTACAAATGAACACACACAGGAAAATTTCCTACTCCTACTCTCTCTAGCCTCTCTTGGCCCATGAATACCTTTTTTCTCCAAGAGATATATCCTTCCTTAAATAGAAAATAGCATCCAAATAAACTTATGAGGTCGAATCCCATCTCCTCCATTGGATTCTAAGCCTGGGAGATAGGTGGCAACAATCAAAGAGACAAAAATCCAACAAACTGCTAATTTTTAGGAATTTGTTGGAAGTCATTAATAAATTGTTTCCACCTCATTGCATGAGGCCTTTGATGGAGATAAATCTTAGGTGCAAGTGTCCCTTGACATATAACTGATCCTTGATAATCCATTTGAATCCTCCTTGGTAGGTGGCAACCTCCCAACAAGGAGAATATCAAAACTGTGACCGCTACAGGAAATTTGGTAGTGTCGTTGTGAAGATTCGGTAGTGCCACTTCTATGTATAATATATCTCAAACCATAACACATTTTGAAACACTGAGAGAGGTTTTTTTTATTTGGAATGTTATGAACAAAAAATTCCTCCATTTTTCAAAAATGCTTTCTCAATTGTTCACAATCCAAGTTTTAAGTTAGTGACTCAAAACTGGTAAAATAACTCTGCACAATTCGTTTTCTGCCAGAATTTAGGTAGCGCCTGCTTGTGTGTTTCTGTGCGATTGGGTAGCACAAATACATGAGTTGTTTTTATGATTCAACTTGTATATTGGGCATAACCCAATATAATTTCAATTTTCCCTAAAATAAATAAAATATCCCATAACAATTGTATTCATTTGCCAAAATGAATAATGAAGGATTTATTGAATGTTGATGCATAAACCAATATTGTGCTAACATAGGATCCATGGGGGATAGAGTCCTCCATATGAGGCTCTAAGAACTGTTGTAGTTCCAGTGCCTTATCCTAGAGCTACTCTGAACCTTTAACCTCTAGAATCTTCTTTGATCTGTGAACTTCAACTGAAACCAAATGCAAATGAAAACTAAAACTGGCAAAAATGATGAAAATGATCCTTGTTAAGAAATCGTATTGCACACACCTACTCTAATTATTGGGAAAATGAAGCATTCAAGTTACATGAAATAACCAATGAATCCATTTCATCAATTTTTCAACTGTTTGAAGCTTTGAAATGTGCAACCAAAGATAATTCTTACTTGAAGGCACATCAAAGAAACATTTGGAAATACACTTTCCATTGAAGAAATCAATGAGCCTAGGCCCACTTTCTACTTGCAGGCAGGCTGCAAATGGATCCTGAAAAACATCATCAATACTTGCCCCTGCGACATTGCTTTGTGTAAAAAGGAAAAATATTGCATTAGGTCCTTCCTCCACTGTTCTTGGTTGTTGCATGGCTTGCTGATTTTCTGATTGATCCTCAATGCATATGGCCTTGGTCCAGTCCTGGTCATGAGGTGTATTAGGAAAAAGTCTTAGTGATTCTTGTCTTTCTTTAATTTCAACCTTTCTCATATGATCACATGGAATTTGATCTTGGCTACTTGATGAAACTGAGCTTGTGTCTTCAAGATGAATAGGGGGTTGATAGGGAAGTTCATCACAATTAGAAGTTCTTGGGAAACTACATTCTTTTGTATTATTTTCTGATTGTGAGGGACATTCATCATATCTTGGCTTATGGTCCCAATTTCTCAGTTTTTCACTCTCTAAAATTAGTTTATCATCTTTTTCTTCTTTTTCAGCAACCAAAATATGACATGAGGGTTAAAAAAAGTTATTTTTTCTTTGATGTGAAAGGTACTTCTTTGATATAAGGTCTTCAACAGAATGTTCATGGAAATCATCTTCATAATCATCATACAAATGTGAATCAATGGTCATTTGACTATTAAGGGCTGAGGGGATTAGTACAATAGCTGGGACAACTGGTTGTTCAGTGAAAACGTCCTCATAGTCATCAAAACTTGGCAAATCATTGCACATTGGTTCATTAACAATAGGAGGGATTACAACAACAACAACTGGTAAGCTATGAATTCGTTCATGACAAGTTGCAACACTATTCTCATGATGAAATAAATCTGAACCTAAGATGACCTCTTGACTTAAAGAATCAAGAAAAAGAGGAGAAAGGGAAATGATGGATTGTCCATATTGATCTTTCTCTTAGGGACCTAGATTTTGACATGAATGATGAATTTGTTCTTCAAATTTAGGAAAAGCATTATGAAACTCATCATCTAAGTCTTGATCTCTACAATCATCCCCTTCATCATCCCTGCTAGAGGAATCACTTGTTGAATCATGAATATATGATGCATACCCCTCACAAAAATTCTTAAAAAGTCTTCCAGTTGGATAAATTATCTTGCAATCAAAATAAAAAACATCATGAAAGTCCTTCAAAGAGGAAATACTAGAAGTAGGGAGTGTTATATACCATTGCCTCGCATTGCCTTCCAATGAATACATGAACACTTTCATCAATATATCTTCATGATGGATGTCAAGTTGTTGCATCAAAGCATGAAATTCATGAACATGCTCAAAAGGGTTGTCATCCTCACCTTCATAAAATCTGGGCAGTAGATCTTTCCATTCATAAATTTGAGGCACAGGATGTGGATAACCATCTATGGCTGAGAAATTGAGTGGGGCAAACCTCCTGGCCAGGAGAGCCTTCATTGCCATTTAATTTGTCTCATCCCCAGTGGAGTCACCAACAAATTCTGAACAATGGAGTCACCATGGTGAATGTTTAGTCTTGAAGGTGTCCAACTTTAGTCACCATCTAAAGCTAGAACTGTGCAATGTCATTCTTTCCAGGGAGCTTTTCAATTAGCTCAAATCCTTCCCCAACAACATCGCCAAGAATGTTAGCACTGAAATTCACACTTTGACTGCTAAAGTGTAAGCTCAACACCCATCAGAATGTAAAAGATAATTTTGGTTTTGAATAGGTGGATAAACAAGATGGATAAATAAAGAGAGAGGGTTGAAAACTGTAGATCATTAGGCTACACCAATGGGAAATGGAGTCACAAACATCCTACTCATTGAAGGCACAAAAGATGCTCAACAGAAAACAAGATTATATGTTGATAGGTGGAAGAATGAAGAAGAAAAAAATAAGATAGAATGTTCACTAAAAAAAGATCCTCTCAATTTAATGAATCAACAAATACTTGAATATAAGCAATGATTGATGGGCAAAATATAGCAGATCCTCTATTGCTCAGGGATCCATAAATCATTGACAACCTTTGATCCTCAAATCTGAAATATATTCAAATAAGAAGAAATATAAACAAAAGGGTTACAATATGAAATAAAAGCTCTCATGAGTCTCCAATAGCAGTAATGCTTACAATCATAAAATGCCCACAATCTTACAAATGAACACACACAAGAAAATTGCCTACTCCTACTCTCTCTAGCCTCTCTTGGCCCATGAATCCATTTTTTAGACAAGAGATCTCTCCTTAATTAAATAGAAAATATCATCCAAATAACCTTAGTATTTCTAATCCCATATCCTCCATTGGATTCTAAGCCTTGGAGATAGGTGGTAACAATCAAAGAGACAAAAATCCAACAAACTACTAATTTTCAGGAATTTGTTGGAAGTCATTAATAAATTGTTTCCACCTCATTGCATGAGGCCTTTGATGGAGATAAATACTAGGTGAAGGTGTCCCTTGACATATAAAGGACCCTTGATAATCCATTTGAATACTCCTTGACAGGTGGAAACCTCCCAACAAGGCGAATATCAAAACCGTGACTGCTACAGGAAATTCGGTAGCATCGTTGTGCAGATTTGGTAGCGCCACTTATATGTATAATATATCTCAAACCATAACACATTTTGAAAAAATGAGAGGGGTTTTTTTTTATTTGGAATGTTACGAACAAACACCTCCTCCTGTTTTCAAAAATATCTTCTCAATTATTCACAATCCATGTTTTAAGTTAGTGACTCAAAACTGGTAAAATAACTCTGCACAATTCGTTTTCTGCCAGAATTTAGGTAGCAAATTTAGGTAGCGCCTGCCTGTGAGTCTGCGTGTGATTGGGTAGCGCAAATCCATGAGTGATTTTTATGCTTGAACTTGGATATTGGGCATAACCCAATATAATTTCAATTTTCCCCAAAATAAATAAAATATCCCATAACAATTGTATTCATTTGCCAAAATGAATAATGAAGGATTTATGCAACACTGAGGCATAAACCAATCTTGTGCTAACAGAACAAAAAACATCCAATCACTTACATACAAGGAGAAGAACAAGTAGGGAGTTTAGGTTGAATGCCAACATTGGATATTTCGACATGGGAGATATCATACTGGATCTAGGATCTGAAGTCAATGTGTTACCCAAGAAGACATGGCAATGTATGGGAGAGCCCACATTAGGATATTCACCCATTCAGTTGAAACTGGAAAATCAACACAGAGTTCTACCAATTGGGAGACTAAAATGAGTAACAATAGACCTGGATGGAGTGCACATTAAATATGACTTTGAAATAATAGAGATAGTGGACGACACAACACCTTACCCGACATTGCTTGGATTGGATTGGGTGTTTGATAACCAGGCCATAATCCACTTAAATACACAAAAAATGACCTTTGATTCAGGAGAACATAGGGTCATTGCACCATTAGACTCGTCAGAAGGGGAAATGTTCGTAGATCCTACTTTCTTGGATTTGGAGGAAATTAGCTAGTTGTACAGAACAACTACACGAGATGAGGATTACATAAACCCAACTACAGATGGGATACTCAGTTGGTGGAGCATCACCTCATGTGCATCAGATTTAGATACGGTTTTAGAGAATTGGCAATAGAGGCTACACGAAGTTTCCAAAATAATATGCGCAAGAATAGACCATGCAGTAAGATGGGTAGGTACAGAGATAAGGGAACCACCGAGCTTCCATGGCGTAAATGATCTAGAATAATTCTTGACATGTTACAAAGAGGAAGTGGTAGAAAATTAGAGACTCTTAGCATTATATATAGAACTCAAGGCCACACCTGCAATATGGTGGGGCACACACAAGGAAACAATCAAGGACTGGTACCAATGTAAGCAGTTACTGCGCATTAGGTTTGGTGTAGAACAAAGAAGCAACTAGCAGCAGAAATATGATGGACAGGGGCACCAGCGGAACACTTGGAAAAGTGTAGAGTGTTGTGGAAAATGACACCCCTAAAAGAATGGCCTCATCATTTTGTACACACATTAGAGGGAATCCCAACAAACTAGTATATAGAGTCCCAAGGATGATTTTAGGGGATAAATTTTGCTCATGGGATAATTTTCCATGGTTTTTCCAAAAACGAGATTCACTATTTTAAAAATGATTTGCCCAAATTCTATAAGATAAAATTATTTTACCTTAAAAATCACCAAAATTTTATAAAAACTATATAAAATACTTAGAAATTTGAATATTTTTACAAAAATATTGCCAAATTTTTATAGTTGACATATGAATGATTAGTACGATTCACCAAGGTTTCTACATTTTAAAATAAATTTCCATCCTTAAAATCATCCCTGATATAGACCAAGAACTGCGCAAAGGAACTACGAGCTGGACAATACTACAACATAACTTTACAGTCACTTTCTCATTTGAGAATGAGAAACCCAACATAGATGAATCACTTAAGAAAATAAGAGGGGTGATATTCATTAAGGAACTAGAAGTTGAACTCATAATAGAAGAAAAACAACGGAACAAATAGGCAGTGAAAGAATTGTTGTCATGCTACCATGTGCTGGAAGAAGTAGTAGAGGAAGATGACTCACGTGATATTTAGATTGAGGAAGTTGAAGGTGAAAGAGAAGTGGAATGTCCACCTATAGAATCAGAAGTAATCGTTGCACCGATCAAGGTGAATAAAGTCAACATTGGGACAGTTGAGAACCCCAAAATGGCCAGCATTGGAGACTACTAGGATGAACAAACAATGGAAATCATAACAAATTTACTGCGTGAGTAAAACGACCTATTCCCCACAATGTTCATAGAAATGAAGGGCATAGCAGGAGATCTAGGTGAAATGAAGATACCACTTAGAGCCGAGGAAAGACCGATCAGACAACGACCATACAAACTAAATCCGGTATATAAGCAGAAAGTCAAAGCTGAGATAAATAGGATGTTGGAAGTAAGTATCATAGAACCCGTGGAAGAATTAGAATGGCTAAGCCCGATGGTAGTTCAGGAGAAAAAAAAAGGTGAGATAAGAATATGCATCGACTTGAGAAAGTTTGAATGATGCATGCCTACATGACCCGTTCCCTACACCTTTCACGGATTAGGTGTTGGAGAACGTAGAAGGAAAGGAAGTTTATTAATTCATCGATGGATTTTCAGGATACCATCAGATCAAGATAGAACTGGAAGACAGATACAAGACCACTTTTTCTACATAATGGGGATCCTACCAGTACATGGTCATGCTTTTTGGACTGAAGAATGCACTAGAAATATTTTCCAGAGTAGTCATAGTTGCATTTAAAGAATTTATCCACCAGTTTCTCGAGGTATAATTGGACAATTAGATAGTATATAGTCTATTTAAATACCATATATAGGTCTTGCGGCTGATGTTAGGAAGATGCAGGCAGTTCCAGATATTGTTGAACATCAAGAAGTGCATCTTTGGAACACCGTTTGGGATACTACTGGGCCATATAGTATGCAAGTAGGGTTTAATAGTAGATACTGCCAAGATTTCAGTAATCGTTAACTTGCCACCACCAAAAACAGTCTATCAACTAAGAGTGACATTGGGATACACATGATACTACATAAAATTTATAAAAAGGTACGCACAGATCCCCGCACCAATGGAGAAATTGCTAAGGAAAGATACAAAGTTCCAATGGAATGAGGATTGTCAACACGGTCTAGATACACTGAAAGAAAATATGGTAACAACACCAATAATAGTATTCCCATATTGAGAGAAGACATTCTACGTACATGTAGATGCATCACCCATATCACTTGGAGCTATTATGGTGCAACCAGGAGCAGGAGAATTGTATCATCCCATAGCGTTTGCTAGCAGAAAAATGTCAGAATCAAACAAGAACTACAACACTACAGGGAGGGAAGGCCTATCCATGGTATATGTGCTTCAGAAGTTCAGAAATTACACATTGGGGAAACATTTTAAGATGTTCACACATCATTAAACTCTTAAATAACTAGTCAACAAGCCAGTGTTGGGGAGGGAGAATTTGCAAATGGCTACTGTTGTTTCAGGAATTTGATTTTGAGGTAATAGTTAAACTGGGGAAGATGAATGTAGGACCAGATCACCTGTCAAGGATCACAAATGGGGAGGAACCTACAAATATAGAGGACAACTTTCTAGACACATAATTATTTTCAGTCCAGATTGCCAATGAATACTTCACAAACATTATCAAGTACTTGAGTACATGGACTGCACCACAGGAATATAACACCGTGCAAAAGAAAAACTTGGTAGTCCAGGCTACAGACTATCAGCTTATTGCATGACACTTATACAAAATGGGCCCAGATACCATATTGAGAAGATGTGTGCTAGAACATGAAATACTGAGGATTTTAGCAGAAGCCCACAAAGGAATAGCAGGAGGACATTACACAGGAAAAGCTACCGTGCATAAGGTATTGCATGTAGGACTGTGGTGGCTGACCATTAATAGAGACTCAAAAGAGTACTGCCAGAAATAAGATGTATGTCAGAGGATTGGTAAACTGAATAGAAGGGACAAGATGCCCCTACAACCACATGTAACTTTGCAGGTATTCGAAAAATGGGAAATATATTTTGTGGGACCAATTAACCCACAAACAAAGAGGAAATGAGCGAGGTACATCGTCACCGCGACAAAATACCTGACAAGATGGGCGAAAAAAACACCAGTCAAAGATTGCAGCGTAGAGACAACAACACACTTCATATTCGAGCAATTCATCACTAGATTTGATTTCCCAAGGATTTTGATGAGTGACCAAGGCATTCACTTCATTAAAAATACTATTAAGGATATGACTGAGGAATTTGAATTTCATCATCAAAAGAGTACACCATATCATCCAAAATAAAATGGAATAGTAGAATCCTTTAACAAGATCCTTGAAAATGCACTGAAGAAGATCTGTAATTTTAATAGGGATGATTGGGGACTAAATATACCAGCAGTATTATGGGCATACAAGACCACATGCAAGAAGCTAACATGACAAATTCCATTTACATTGGTATATGGAAAAGAAGAAGTGGTGGCACTAGAATTTTTGGTACCTAGCCTGCACGTAGCAACGATTATGAACAAGACAGAATGAGGTGCAATACATGATAGGCTAAATCAATTGATGATCATGGAATAAGATCATATTCTAGCAGGGGTCCACCAAGAAGTCCAAAAAGCAAGGGACAAATGTTGGCATGAAAGACATATCAAGAGGAAAAATTTCAAGGAGGGAGACTTAGTGTTGATGTATGACAGTAAATCCCTTCAACATCCATGAAAACTCAGAATGCACTGGTTAGGGCCATACAAAGTAAAAATTGTCACAGATGGGGGAGATGTATAGTTGAAGGACTTAGGAGGTAGAAAAATCAAAGGGATTATCAATGGGAGATGACTGAAGCTGTACAAGGATAGTCGACCACCCGCAACTTGAAATTCACACACACAAAAAAAGAAATAAAAACAAAGGTACAATGCATCGAAAAGAGAATGAGCATGAACGCTCGGGAATTCTAGCCCAAGGGTGTCAAGGCCACGGTCACTACAAAGCAAAAAAAATGGGAACAAAGGATATAGAAAAAGAAGCGCCAACCGACGACGACTATCAGAATTGAATGCCAGAAACAACTAATGGGACACTGCATTAATCATGCCAAGTTCATGGATACTCATCATGATATTTTTGATCATATGGAAGGAGTCGAAGTATTCATTTTTTTCCACTAGACCCAAACCCTGCCACAAAGCACAATACTTATCACTCGGAGCTGCTTCAGACTCCAAGAGAAGAAAATTGAATGCATCTATATTCGAAGGCTATATCAACGACATATAGAACAACATCCCCAACACTTAGAGGGTAACACTGCAATCAATCACATAGTATCAGGGCATAGACAACTTCAAATCCACTAGACATGCGATGTGGATCTAGGCGCGGAAAGATATCGATAATCAATGGCTACAACTGCACTACTGCATCACGCATGCAGACATATGGATGTATATTAAGGATTGGGAAGATGACTGGAGGATTCCAGTCCTCATTCAAGAAATACCCATAGATATAGAGGAGGAAGAGGTAAGACAGGAATAGACACAAGTCAAGGAAGTAACAGTGCCCAAGAAACCAAGGACGGGCAGAACAAAGAACAAAAAAAAAGGGAGGGACATCCAGGACATGTGTCTAGACGAGGGAGATGAACAAGAGATAAGCACCACATCTACAAAAGAAACATGATGAGGTAGCATGGGGAGATACATTAAGTGCTACTCCACAAGAGAAAGGCCAGACTAAGAGGCCAGTCACCTAGACAGGGGGTGCGCACGAGAAGGAGAAGGCACACAAAATGCCCACATAATACATGATCACTAAGGATGATGCAGACATGGTGGCCCAAATGATCCAGGACCGCACAGTTGAGGATTTCAAGAATGTTGTGCATCAAAGGGACATAATTGAGGAATATCTGTTACACATGTGACAACTCCTTAGGTAGCTCAGAGAAGCGTAGGCAACCGAAAAAAATGTAGAAACGGTCTCATCAACATCACAGACAAGAGGGGAATCTGGATCAAGAGAGTAGGAAAGGATCCAGAGGATAGCACAACCGAGCTCAACATTTCACATCACACCCAACATGTTTCCAATGGATTAAATCATGGGGCAGACACCACTAAAGGACTTAGCTCAAATACAGTTGGTATTGACGCAGATACCAACCAAGGCATTGTATAAAATGCAAGTCAGTGTTACATAGGAGGTACATTCTCGCACACGCATAGATGTAGCGGAATTGCAACAGACAACAAAAAATCAAGATGCACTGGAATTGATACTCGAGCAGGATAAACTCGAGACCAAAGATGAGAAGTACCATGCGAATGGACTGGAGTAGAAAGTGGTCGTGGCCTATGAGAAAATCCCAAGGAATGCGCAAACGGATGGATTCACGGTGACAAAAAAGATTGATTATATTGTGCAGACAATCGATCAGTACCAACAGGAGATCGAGAAGCTCCAGGAGCAACTCACACCTACCACACAAGTAGAGGTGAAGCAACAAAGGAGACAAGAGGCAACAACACAGATAAAGGAGATAGAATGAAAAGTCCATGCAACGATCGACAAGTTTGAGAAAGAAGTGCATCTATCGACGAAGCTGGAAGAGGATCAACATGTCTAGCAGTGGGACGGGGAAGGAGAAAGGATAAGAACATCTATCCAAGACCTCAAGTAGAGGAAAAATGCAATGTCAATCACAAAGCACGTCAAAGGAGCACAGGATATGAAGAAACTGTAGACAGAACTCATAGCTGCGCAGACACAAAAAAAGGAGTGACAAGCTCAAATGGAACCACTCCAGGAGCGAGAAACAGAGGTCATTGCATAGGTAGAGGAAGCCAAAACGATTAAGGAACAAGCCTAGGCAGAGTGTGCAATAATGGTTAGCGACGAGATTTAAGTACATGTATTGGATGCACTCAAGGAGAAGACCATGTAGGCCCAAACACAAGCAACAAAGCTCACAGAGAAGTTCCAAGTGATCGCAAGAGAGATCGACAAAGCACACAAGGGTTAGGTGGATCGAGATGAGTGACATGTCAGTGTTGGAGGCCTCTTGGAGGTAGGCCGAATTAGAAGGAAAGGCTATTTTGGGAAGAAAGGAATGCAAGAGGAAAGCAACAGCTGGAGGGAAAAACAACACATGCATGCATGGAAGACCTAACGAGGCTAGGGTTAGCATTTTTCTAATACATTGTAATGGTTGGTGAGCTAGAAACACATATAAATAGATAACTAGGAGTTCTAGGGGAGAGTTCGATAGTTCAAGAGTTCGAGAGTTGGAAGGTTTAGACTATGGGGTGTTACTCGTGTGAGAAGGAGTAACTAGTCGATAAAAATATTGTAATGCGATCCAATTTTGTAAGTTGTTGAGCTGTAGAGGGCCAAGAGGGTAGATCTCGAGGGTTAGATCACAGGTTGAGGATCCTGGTGTGATCTAGTCTACCTCATAATAGATCTCGACCTGACTGAGAATGAGTTGTAAAGTGTGCAACACTGTAGTTTTGGAACTGCCATAATAAGAGAACTGGAGAGCCATATCTTTATGGACGTAGCCCAGGAGGGGGTGAACCATGGTAAAACCTATGTTATGTGATAAAATTTTTGTATCTCTTTTACTGTCCATGAGTATATGTTAGAGTGATGTGTGAACGAATTCATGGATCTAATTACAAGTACATGCATGAATGAAAGAATGACAATATATTGATTTAATAACTAGATAGAAGTCACAATGCTCAAGTCATAGATCCCCATTTAGTCCCAGACTGCAAGCACTTGACTATTGCAGTCACCCATTAAGACTGTCTCGGGTGAGACTACGCAGTGCACTCTGTGTGTTGCGTTGCCTTCTGGGTGTTGATATTATGGTAGATGCGGGAGGTATTTACCTCCATGTGTAAACCTGACGAGGATAGAATACTATGGGAAGCAAGAAGAAACCTAATGAGTTGGCTAATAACCCTAGAATACTTTTCGGCTCAAGAAGATAATTTATATTAGGTTATTAGCTTCCAAGAGAAGAAGTCATCCATAAATAATATTATATACTGAACAAACAGATACCCAGAATGAGAAGTCAGCCCAGGCAGTTAGCCAGAATTAGTATAAATACAGGAGGCCAGTTCTCATTCTGACAGGAAGTCTTAGAATCGTAGAGCAACAACTTGTGTGCACTGCAGTGCCCAGTATTGTGCACATGTTTGAGGAGAGTTTCCATTGCAGTTGCTACAACTAGTAGATCACGTTTGGCTTGGACTATCTCTTGGTTAAGGTTTGGACTATCTGATCAGATCTTTTTTGTGCATTATCCTTAGGGAAAGGTGCACTACCCTTTGTTTGGCTATCTAGCCTAGGGTTTTCTTCCGGAGTGATTCTCTATTAAGGTTAAGGTGCTCGGAGGGTGGCTTCGGCCTATGGTTGGGTGACAATAGAGATATTGTCAATGGTAAAATGAGCACATCCATTATATTCTAATAGGTTATGGGCCCACACCTCCTTCATTTAGTCTAACATATGGAAGGAAACATAGCCAGAAGGATATTAAGCTCGTTGAAGAACTGTCGCTAGGGTTTCTATTAGGAACAGTCACCAAAGCACTGCCACTAGGGTTACTTGCAGGTGCAGTTGTAGAAACCCTAAGTCCTCTTTTTGAGGCACCTTAAATGAAGGGATTGACCTAATATCCGGATAGATCAGTGCACCCTAGCCTAGCACATCTCCTGGTACTCTCAGCAAGCCAAGACGTCAAGTTTGAGTTTTTGGTCAAATCTAGGGTTTGACCAATTCGAAGTAGCCATGACTTATTCTATGAACTTAGAGAACAAGTTATATGGAGCTTCTAACTTCATAGCGTGGAAGATAATGATTGAACTCATCCTTGCCAAGAATAAAGTGTTGGATATCGTGAAAGGAAAGATCGTGAAACCAGAGTTTGAAGAAGGAAAAGAGAAGGAACCCCAGAACGTTGCAGCTATGGAGAAATTCAAAGACGGTGACATCAATGCCATGAGTATCATAGTGGACTCTATCAAATACCACTTGATACCCTACATCTCCCATCTTAACTCATCAAAGAAGATGTATGATGCCCTAACAAACCTCTTCTCAGTTAGAAACATTGGACAAGTAATGAGTCTGAAGAATGAGCTCTGTGACATGAAGATGAATGATGACG